>OZ035955.1:21951060-22225740 GCA_964034955.1 Orchesella flavescens
CTCGTGGAGTTTTGAAAGTATTTCTTGAGAATGTGATCAGGGATGCTGTTACCTATACTGAGCATGCCAAGAGGAAAACCGTCACTGCCATGGACGTTGTCTATGCTCTCAAGCGACAAGGAAGAACTCTCTACGGATTCGGAGGATAAGCTTCACTGAATTACACCTACTTTGAACCCAACGGCCCTTTTAAGGGCCACCACCTTTTACAGAGAGCAAACAATGTGACATGTGTAGATGGCAATAAGTAAAGCATATGAGATGTCTTGAAATTAATTGAATGCTGTGTGTGTACTAAATTATTGTTCAACACTTCGTCGTTACCATCGTTCATGATAATAATGTTAATTCCCTATCAAGCGACAACATGTTTTTATTCATCAAGGAAGATCCAATTGTCATTTTAGATTCAGGTAATAATTTCGATATGTTGTTAGAATCTTACACAGATAACTGGCCTTTGTTGTCCAGTTGTCTGTGTAAGCTTCGTAACCATCCCTTGCCCTAAAATTTCGTAAATAGTAAAGAAGTTTCCAAGTTAATGCGTCAGGAGGTGGATGTAGATTATACAAATAAGTCTTTTTATATGGTCCACACTTGACACTCAACGACAGCAGTCGTGATTGATGAACCACCCGAGTGCCGTCGGTAGTGTAATATTCCAAATTAATGATTAAAAATTTAAATTTAAGATTTCAATCTAGCATATATTTTATTTATATTTTATTGTAATTTTCAAAAGACCCTGCTGCCGTTTTCCCAATTTACCAAAGCTGAAAGAATCGAGTGGAAAAATTGTAGGTGGTGAAAGTAAAAGCAGTTCAATCCCATTATTGTGGAGCTCGGTACTTCAAGGACGCCCTAATTCTGCGACTGCGGCCTATGAAATGTCTACAATGACAGATTTAGAGATGAGAAAGCTTGAAATAACCACAGCTTCTTCAGGTATAGGTTTTATACAATGAGATGGAGTGATGTTTTATGCATGTTAATCGAAACTTTTAGCAACAGAAAAGTTTAATCTTGCTAAAATACACTAATTAATGTTTTGGTTGGTGATGTAGGTGACTACTCATATTATCAAATACTGTCATGAGAATCCAATTGACATATTCAGGAGAAAGTCAGCTCCACCTGCATTTCCTTCCGGTGAAAAATTTGCTGGCAGCAGTTTCCAAATGGAGTCCACCGTTATGATTCAAAGTCCAAGAAGCGAGTTTCTAAAGAGAGATGAAAGAGAGTATCAAACGGATCAAGAATCAAAATCTGATTCAGAAAGCATCTCTACCGTTGATGATGCTACTGAAGTAACTCGAAAAGTCTCAAGAATGTGGATCGAAGCCAAAACCAAGAGTCGTGGACGTAAGAAGAAAAGCGAAAAAACCAGTTGATGAATGAATAAATGGTGATCAATAAACAATACTGCAGAGATTGGTAACTTTTTTGAAAAGTTACAGTTACAAGTTAAGTTACAGTTAAGTTACATAACTGTAACTGTAACTTGTAACTGAGCTTGTAACTGAATGTAACTGTAACTGTAACTTGTAACTGAGCTTGTAACTGAATGTAACTGTAACTGTAACTTGTAACTGAGCATGTAACTGAATGTAACTGTAACTGTAACTTGTAACTGAGCCTATTACAAAATGTATGACAGACAGAAATGTGACAGAATTCTTTATAATTTCAATTTTAAATTGGCTAATGTGGAAGGCTGCAATTGTAGCTGGGTCCAGTAGCATGTATCCATACTATTTCAGAGCGTATCCGGCAGTCAGAGATGGGTAACTTTATTGAAAAATTACAGTTACAAGTTAAGTTACAGTTAAGTTACATAACTTGCAACTGTAACTTGTAACTGAGCTTGTAACTGAATGTAACTGTAACTTGTAACTGAGCTTGTAACTAAATGTAACTGTAACTGTAACTTGTAACTGTAACTTGTAACTAAATGTAACTGTAACTGTAACTTGTAACTGAGCTTGAAACAAAATGTAACTGTAACTTAACTTGTAACTAGAACCTTCCAGTTACCAATCTCTGCAATACTGAAACAAAACGTCTCTGTATGTATAATGTATTATATCGCTGTACTATTCAATCTGCCATTAATATTTATATTGAAATCAGTAATTCAAATTACCTAATAGTTATTGTCGCATGTGTGAAATAAATTATAAGTGTAAATTAATAATTGTGATAACAAAGTGATGAATTTATTGCAATAAATGAGTTTTAAAAAATCAACGATGCTTTCACGATGTAGTATGTAGTTATCTGTCTTTGTTAATATTCTTAAAATTAGCAAGGGCATTGAATCAGAAAATGCATAACTTATTCATGGGCCACCACCATTCCGTCCTATACTTTTATGCAGCCACCAAGTTATCACCCAATTCAATCGATAGCCTTTGCTCTTTTAGTTAGAAAAATTATGTTCAAGTTTCAAACTTCATCCATAAAACGAAACAGTCCTCATTCTCTCATTTTAATCGCTCTTTGTAAGCATTGGTGGCCCTTATAAGGGCCGTTGGTTTATATATGAAGTGATAATCCCAAAATCCTTATTTCTTCGCCTTCGGTTTAGCTGGAGCACTGGCCTTCGCGATCTTGGGCAGCTTAATGTTAGGTGCCTTCCCCTTTGCTACTGCTGGCTTCGCTATGGGAGGAGTTGGTTTATTGGCTGCAGCTGGTTTAGCCTTTGGTGTTGGTTCAGCTGATGGTACCGTTTTGATAGCTACTGATTTCTTAGCTGGAGAAGTAGCTGGCTTCTTTGCTGGTTTTGGCTTGACAGCCAACTTGAATGACCCTGCTGCTCCCGTTCCCGTGGTTTGAATCAGCTTTCCACTTTCAACCGCCCTTTTCAGAGCTGTCTTGATGAAAGTTCCTTGCTTCTGCAAATCCACTTTGTGCACCTCAGCGATGTACTTCTTGATGGCTTGGAGGGAAGAGCCTCCCTTGGCACTCAGCTTGGTGATGGCTTCAATAACCATTTCAGCAGAGGATGGATGAGTGGCTGCCTTCTTTTCTCCCTCAGACTTGGCTACTTTTGGCTTCGTATTAGCCATGATTAATACAGGTTGTTGTTTGTAGGGAAGTAGAATTGTTCTCTAAACTGGATTCTCACGAACAAATATAGCTGGCTGTTTGCAATTTGGCTTATATACCAAATCCAGGAAGAGTACGGACGTGCCTGGTCACCACCAAGCGGTTATGCAGTCTTTCAGCTCTTATTGAGGACTCACAGCAGAGTAACAACAAAAATCCACATAATGAATTAAAAGTTTAAAAATTCCAAAGTTAATGTGAGGGGTGATTGCTTTCAGATGATACGCAATTAAAAGTATATTTATCAAATTACAGTTTAGTGGCGTGAGCGGTATAAATGCGTTTTCAGTAACTGTTAGTGGTATACGAGCATCCATATCTGGGTTGGCTTCTTTACGTTACAGCAAATGAGATTCCATGGTTAAATAGGTTAGGTTAGTGTTAAAGTTTAACACACATTGCTGTAACATAATAAGCCAACAACCTTAGATGGTTACTTCTACGCATTAGAAAAACCATATCATCAATGAAAGTTTCAAAAACATGAATAGGTTATGTAGAACCAAAATTATCATACAATATAGCATGCATTGTTATAACCCTGGACCTTTCTTATAAATCAGCCTTACTCAAACCGCATGCATGTTGCAACACAACAATCAATCTACCCCATCACGGTCGCATTCACCATAAAAACTTTCAACTCAATTTTCAACTCACAGAGCTCATATAAATACCGAAGCGGAGCAAGTGAAGCTTTCATTCTGCATTCTGAGAAGAGTACCAGCATACACATTTGGAAGCAAGCTACTACCCAGTCGAGTCTCTATAACAAATATCATCATGCCACCCAAGGCTAGTGGAAAGGTTACAAAGAAGGCGGGCAAGGCCCAGAAGTCCATTCCAACAAAGGGAAAGGGAGAAAAGAAGCAGCGAAGGCACAAGAGGAAAGAGTCGTATGGACTTTACATTTACAAAGTGCTGAAGCAAGTTCATCCCGATACTGGAGTATCGTCAAGGGCTATGTCCATCATGAACTCGCTCGTCAACGACCTTTTCGAGCGGATTGCATCTGAGGCCTCACGTTTGGCTCACTACAACAAGAGATCTACCATCACTTCTCGGGAAATCCAAACAGCTGTTCGTCTTCTTCTACCTGGTGAGCTGGCCAAACATGCTGTGTCTGAAGGAACCAAGGCTGTCACCAAATACACTTCTTCTCGCTAAACCAACTCTACTGCATCTCCTGATTGCTACTATAATCCAACGGCCCTTTTAAGGGCCACCATAATGTCCAGAGAGCAAGAACTTGACGAATTGAGAAGAGGACATATTACTACGGCTAAATATTTTACTTCTATTTCACAGCGCATATATTATAACGAAACATGAGTTACGGTCATTTGGATTGAAACTCCTGTGATAGCAAAATTTATGAGTGAACCTGGCAGTTGGTAGGTATTGTGGTTTGATACATGTAACAGCAAAACAATTGTCACATAAATGATTTATGCGTCAGCACCTCAGCTCTGTACCACCTAATAATGATTGTCGCATGAGTCAGAGGCGATATTGTTATTGCGATAGCATAAAATGAACACAATCCAATGCTCGAAATTTTTTTGAAAATTACTATATCTTTCATATCACCACGGTTGGGCTGATTTTTACCGTTGATGTAGTTGAAGTTGACTTGTGCTTAAATTAAATTTCAGCAATCAGTAAATAGGAAGAAACGGCACCCCTTTCAAATCGCTTCCCAGCACCCTACCCTCTGATATTTCGAAAACTTTTTTTTTAAAAACAACAAGACAAAACAGAACTGTCCTTATATGTATGTGTATGAAACGTCTGACAAATGAGACATGAAACTTTTCCTTTACAAAACTACAAGACTAATTTGTGACGTTAGTTAAGGCACATGCATTCACTTCTGGTCAGTCACATACACAAAAGTAACGGATATCAAATCAGGCGGATGCACTTTACCTACCACCCAGTTAAGAAATTTGATAAAAATGTAAACCTAACACTTCATGGCAGATTGAAGCCTTGAAGGTATTTCGTAACCAATTTATATTTCAGTTTCCATTTGAACTCCAGCCCCGGTTCTTCAGTACCGATTAAAGATTATACGTTTTATAATAAAAATGACACTTTGTATCTTTTTTTCTCGTTCTTGGGTTACGCGTCAGGCTCGAGTTATGTAAGCCTCGAAACTCCAGAAAAATCAATTTGCATACATTCCTTCAATTTAATCATGTGGTACTACCAGCTAAAGATAAAATCATATTATAGTTGTATGGAGATGAGCATTATAAATTGATGAATAGAGGCTCTGACTATTTCAAGCTAACGCGTATGAAACGAACTGCGTTAAGGGCAGTTGAAGTGTTGAACAATAATTTAGTACACACACAGCATTCAATTAATTTCAAGACATCTCATATGCTTTACTTATTGCCATCTACACATGTCACATTGTTTGCTCTCTGTAAAAGGTGGTGGCCCTTAAAAGGGCCGTTGGGTTCAAAGTAGGTGTAATTCAGTGAAGCTTATCCTCCGAATCCGTAGAGAGTTCTTCCTTGTCGCTTGAGAGCATAGACAACGTCCATGGCAGTGACGGTTTTCCTCTTGGCATGCTCAGTATAGGTAACAGCATCCCTGATCACATTCTCAAGAAATACTTTCAAAACTCCACGAGTCTCTTCGTAAATCAAACCAGAGATCCTCTTGACTCCACCACGACGAGCAAGACGACGGATGGCGGGCTTGGTGATTCCTTGGATGTTATCGCGCAAAATTTTCCTGTGACGCTTGGCACCCCCTTTTCCAAGTCCTTTTCCTCCTTTACCACGGCCAGTCATGTTGATACTTTGCTTTTCACTTGAAAGAAATAAATGTTGAGATCAAAACAGCAGCAAGATTGGCAGATTGAAGTTTTAGTGGTTCTCTCACTCTGCTTATATACAAGAGTGCGGACGTGCCTGATGAAGAGAAACGGCTACGTGAAGTACGAACCAACATCATCTTTACACTGGCTTTGGCTTTGTGGTATCATTGTGAAGCATCAGAAAACAATCATCTGGATGGGATATTATGTTTAGTGGTACGAGTATCCATATCTGGGTTGGCTTCTTTACGTACAACAGCAATTAAGATAAATAGGTTAGGTTAGTAAAAGTTAACACACATACTGTGTGACATAAGGAGCCAACAACCCTGATATGGTTACGTAAACCCAGTTTTATTCAATCTTTCTTCAAACCAGCAAAATAAGCGAGTTTTTCTAATTTCGGAAAAACGTAATTACACTAATTTGCAACAGCATTTGCATTACCAGTTTACTATGCAAGGTAACATTGCATTGCTTGAGTAATCGGTTGAATGGTTAGAGTAGTAATCTTAGAGCATTCGATGTATTTCAACATCTTCATTTTTATACAATATGCTCACAACTGAAATAGTTAAAATGTTTTTGCTCTTGGGAAATTGTGGTGGCCCTTAAAAGGGCCGTTGGGTTTAAGTAATGATCTGGTCGAGTCTCTGCTTAAGTTCGTTCGCCACGGATCCGTCTGGCCAATTGAATGTCCTTCGGCATGATGGTAACCCGCTTAGCATGGATAGCACACAAGTTAGTATCTTCAAAGAGTCCAACCAAATAGGCTTCCGAGGCTTCCTGAAGAGCCATCACAGCTGAGCTTTGGAAACGCAAGTCCGTCTTGAAATCCTGAGCAATTTCCCGTACGAGCCGTTGAAAAGGCAATTTCCGAAGGAGGAGCTCTGTGCTTTTCTGATAGCGCCGAATTTCTCGAAGTGCCACAGTTCCAGGGCGATAGCGATGTGGTTTCTTGACTCCCCCCGTTGCTGGTGCAGTTTTCCGAGCAGCCTTGGTTGCTAGTTGCTTCCTTGGAGCCTTGCCGCCAGTTGACTTGCGAGCTGTCTGCTTGGTACGAGCCATTTCGAGAACTGCTACAGTGAGATGCTGAATATTACAATGTTGTGTGCTGCCGAGAGAACAAACAAAGAATTGTGCAAATGCAGAAAGAAATCTGTATTTATACCAAGTAGCTGAGTTGAAAACATCGTAGGCCGATGAGACGCAAATGAGTTACATGTTAGTCCGCTTTCATGTCATGTACTAGAACACAAACTACTTTAAACCTAACTAAAAAAAACTTGCCTATTTGTAACAATTTGACGTAACATGACCTAACAACTAACATTTGTATAGTTAATATCCTAATCCAAGTTAATTAAACAAACTTTAATGAGACAATACAACTCAAGTGCAAATAGTAAAATTCCTACCCCATCTCAGTCACATTGATATCAGGCAGCAAAGATCATACAAGAAAATTTCAACTCAACATT
The DNA here is from genome assembly GCA_964034955.1 of Orchesella flavescens. Taxonomy (NCBI): domain Eukaryota; kingdom Metazoa; phylum Arthropoda; class Collembola; order Entomobryomorpha; family Orchesellidae; genus Orchesella; species Orchesella flavescens. The sequence goes on from OZ035955.1 coordinate 21,958,483, forward strand.
CAACTCAGCTCTGAGGTATATAAACCAGCTGGCCGTTTCTTTTGCATCATTTGTTCTTTCGCATCGGACTGAAAACAACTACAAAATAACACACCCGTCATCTCATCTTCAAACCTTTATATATTTCGGAATGGTGTCTGGACGTGGTAAGGGAGGAAAAGTGAAGGCGAAGGCAAAGTCTCGATCCAGTCGTGCAGGTCTTCAATTTCCTGTTGGCCGTATACATCGTTTGCTGAGAAAGGGCAATTACGCTGAGAGAGTAGGAGCTGGAGCTCCGGTGTATCTTGCTGCCGTCATGGAGTACTTGGCTGCTGAGGTTTTGGAATTGGCTGGAAATGCTGCCAGAGACAACAAGAAGACTCGCATCATTCCTCGTCATCTCCAACTAGCCATCAGGAACGACGAAGAGCTCAACAGACTTTTATCCGGTGTTACTATTGCCCAAGGAGGTGTGCTACCCAACATTCACGCTGTCCTGCTTCCGAAGAAAACTGAAAAGAAGGTGGACTCTAAATAAACTACTCTCTACGCCTTACTAAACAACCCAACGGCCCTTTTAAGGGCCACCACCATTTTCGAAGAGCCATAACATAACCAATCTATTTTAAAATGAGATTTCGACGGTTATACACTACAATCATACTATTTTTGTTTACATACATACGTATACCATTGATATCAAAATTTTATTCCGTGATAAGCCATTACCGCAGTACTTTGCATATAAGCATTAGCTTGAAATAGTGAGAGCCTCTATTCATCAAGTTATATTGCTCATCTCCATAAAATTTTAGCAGAATTTTATTTTTAGCTGGTAGTAGTACCACATGATTCAATTGAAGGAATATATGCTAAATATGCTAATTAATTTTTCTGGAGTTTCGAGGTTTACATAACTCGAGCCTGATTCGTAAATCGAGTTACGAAATACCTTCAATCCGCGATGAAGTGTACATTTATCCAATGGTTTAATTGGGTGTTGGATGAAGTAAAACTATTTCTTTAGTACTAGTACTGCCCTGATTTAATAGCCGTTACTTTTGTGTATGTGACTGACCAGAAGTGAATGCATGTGCCTTAACTAACGTCACAAATTAGTCTTGTATTTTTTCTAAAGGGAAAGTTTCATGTCTCATTTGTCAGCCGTTTCATACATACATATAAGGACAGTTCTGTTTTTTCTTGTTCTTTTAAAAATAAAATTTTCGGAATTCCTGAAAGCATAGGGTAGGGTGTCGCGAAACTATTTAAAAGGGGTACCGTTTCTTCCTATTTACTGATTACTGAAGTTTAATTTAAGTTCAATACAATGAGCTTCAACTAGATCAATTGTAAAAATCAGCCAAACCGTTGTGATATGATAGTAATTAATTAAATAGTAATATACCAGATACTAATTTTCAAAACATTTTCGAGTATTTGATTATGCATTCATTTTATTTTGTTCCGCTGTTGCATATATCAAATCACAAAACCTAGCAATAAATTACTCCTACTCCTAGGTTTACTCCTACCAATAAATTTTGCTATCACAGGAGTTACAATGCAAATGGCTGAAATTCATGTTTCATTATTATAGATGCGCTGTATGGAATAAAATGTACACTTGGTCCGCTTCGGTATTTATATGAGCTTCGTGAGTTGTAAGTTTTTAGGGTGAATGGAATCGAGATGGGGTAGATTGATTGTTGCAACATGCATACGGTCCCATAAGTGCCATAACACGGTGCTAATAATAATCTTAATATGACAGAATGCATTGTTACTATTAGATAACGCGTTAAAGTTTATTATATTCCATCCATTGATCAAGCATTTTGGTTTAGTTATATACTACGTACATTTTAATGCATTGGCGGAATGTGACAATTTTCATATTTTGGGAATCTCTCAAAGTAAAATCCACTGTCTTGCCTGTTCCAATTTGAAAAGGGAAAATTGTAAAACCTTTTATTCCAACCACTGCTCGTACCCTTACCATTGCTGCTATTGCCATTCGAAACTTTAAATTTTGGTACTGAATTTGCCCTGGGTATTGTTCCATTGAATCCAACAAAGCTCAAAGATCCCAGTCCCCAGGTTCTTCCTGAATTCCCTTGTCCGTAAATGTAAGACGGCTCTATTTTCCATTGTCTCTCATGATCTGCTTCATTCTCATCTCGTCTTACTTCCCGAACGTACAGAGCCAAAGATATCAAGTAGAAAGCCACGAAGACCACTCGTCCTATTACTGTTAGTGTGAAATTGAGTCTTGTAAAGGAGTCAGGATATAATGTGGATTGGATCCCAAACGCCATAACCTCTATCAGGAGGAATACTGTTGCTGCCCATTGAATTATTTGTCTCCATTCCTGCAAGCAAAATAAACGAGGGGTAATGTAAGAAATAAGACTTTTAATTAATTTTTGATTGTCAATTTCCACCCGGTATACCTTCTCTATTCCACGAAACACTAATAGTGCGGTCACGAGTGAGCTGACATAATATGAAAATTTGCATACGAGATCCGAAACATCTTCTAATGGCTGAAGTAATGAACACAAATGCAAAGTAATAGTCATTGAATTTGTATGGTGCGTATATATATATGAATCAATGTATAACATAAAGAACATTGTTTCGAAAGTTTCCTTACTTCGTTAACATTCAGCTCTTCCGACAACTGACTATCCATGAAGTAAGTTCGAAGTAGAATATTTTTAGCTACTAGATTTAGTAGCTTATAAACAGTGTCATACTATAAACAAAGAACCAACACACATAATTAGTAATTTATGAATGCAAGCTTCATGGAGTCTTTTAGATGATATGATTTTGGCCTTCATTGATCTATGATGCATGTAAGTAGTATTTACTTAAAGAAGAGCCGATGGTCGCGCAAACTCATGGTCTCCGATTTGGCTGAAAATTTGCAGGAATATGTATTTTGATGCGTAGATTACGAATCTGAAAGCAGTAACCGGTTGGAGCAGTCGTAACCGGGTTGCCATGGTAACCCGCCGTTTTTTCCATCTGGGGGCTCACGATTGCTCCAACCGGTTACTGCTTTCAGATTCGTAATCTACGCATCAAAATACATATTTCTGCAAATTTTCAGCCAAATCGGAGACCATGATTTTGCGCGACCATCGGCTCTTGTTTAAGTAAATACTACTTTACATATAAAAACTTACATTGTGAACACTGGAAAAGAAGTAGCTCGCTCCTCTAAATGATACCTGATGTATGCACAAGCACCTTTTGACGCGCGCAGAACAGAAAAATTAGCATATATATTCATTCAATATAGCACATAAAAATTGGTTTTTAAGAGGGTCATGTTTTTTTTCGATTCCTATAACTCCCATTGTTACTCACCAACAGCATTCAGTACACATAATGATTCCTTCCAAACGCAAGAGCGCACACTTCTCATGCAATAATACCTGTCAATTCATTTAACTTTCCAATCTAGCCTGGAACCCAAGCCACGATAAACTGTTACACAAGGACATCACAGAAACTTTACATTTTGAAACTCAGGTTTTGTTTGCAAACCTCACAGAAACCTACATTCCACAAAATGAAAGGATGATTATGCAAAAAGCTCTGCAGCGAAATGTAGGCTATCGTCCGTACATGTCCGTCTCAATCTCAAAGTAAAAAATCACATTCAACGGGACTCGGTTCAATTGAAGGGTGAAACCGGATTGATAGAGCCGCACACAGCAAATGCATTATATGACAAAGTCACCCAAAAATGTATGCAGATATGATAACTGTTCATTTATTTGCTATCTTGTTTGAGCCTATGAAAACACATTGCAACTCTTACCAATAGAGATGTGCTTATAATTCAGAGAAAATCAACAACTAAAGAGGAGACAGAGAGGAGATGCGTTTCGTGTTCTTTCTTATGGCGAGTTCAGATGCCAAGTCAGCAGGGATCGTGGTGTGAAGTCAGCATGCTTACGCTTTGAATTTCTCTTTGTAATGAGGCGTAATGTGTATTACATGGTAAATTGCAAACTCTCTGCAGAAAGAAGCACAATGCAGATAATAACATTATGTGTGTTAGTGAGTAAATGTGTCTGTAATAATAATATGATTGCTTCTTGGCGAAAAGGGATTCAAAAAACAAGAATAAGCTCCTTCCACTTCTTCACACAGGACACTGTATTCCGTTCTTCTAGTTATATCATATCATATCATCATCATTGATAGGTAATATATGTACATATTATGCACTTTTAGCGTGGTGCTCTCTTCTTCGCAGAATGGGCCTGTTTGTATTGTATGGTCAACCATGCAGGTAAATCTTACAAATGTATCTTTCAAGCTTGAAGCATCCATCTCATTGAACTTTTGCTAACCTCTTGGCAGGTAGATGCATAAAGAAGAAGGTTTTAATAACGATGATGATATTATGTGATTGCTATTATTGCAAGTATAAAATTGAGCTTTTACAACAATCAATCCACTGCGCGGTGCTTATTATAACAATGCATTTACTTATAGCTTGTGCACGCTGTTGGTGTTGATGCTGCGCTGATAAGAAAGAAATGATTACAAAGGTAATTTTCACTTGCATAAAATACAGTTTCTTCTTCAGCTAGGCATTTCATCATTAGAAGATTTCTTCCTAGTAGGTAGTCCCATTTCGATTGTGCACTCTACCAAATAAATGCATCACATTCATAAGTCCTATGCATTGTTAGACACAATTCTAAATGCAGCAGATCAAGTTTGACGATTGCTCATGAGTTCCGTTATCTTCCTTGCCAAATTTGACATTTTTTTTCCGCATTGAAGGTGTATGCTTTTTGGGAGTTATATTTTTTAGGTCTTCGTATGTTTAAAAAGAACGCAAATATATATATATGTATATAATTGAATTTGGTTTAGACGATGTATACAAGCATCACAAACGTTCCTCTGTCTGTAGAAACATAATATTACAGGAAGATATAAAAAAAAATACGCACGTGAGTTTTCAGGATATCACCCATTTTCAATTTTACTACGACTGTAGCATCATTAACAACATCACATCCATTATATGTCTTGAAGAAGATTCGTAAAAAAAACTTCATAAAAGAAATAGATTTTAATGTGATAACATTAAAATTTGAATCATTCTTGATCTCACCTGAACTCTGAAATGTATTCTGTAAAAATGTGCACGTTCAAGTAAAGTTAAAAATCCCTTTTTTATGGGATTTTTACGAGTTGGCTGTTGTTTCCATTTTGTAAACTGAATGAATGCTAGAAAACTTGAGAAAACTTCATAATATTATTTTTATCAATGTTTAAACGGTATAAATAGCTAACTTGTTATCAATACCATTTTTATTATGAAGGTTTTGAATAATGATCTTGGTTCAAGAATCACGCTAATAGCTATAACAAATGTATGTAAAACGCACGCTATAGTAAAGTATTCAGTAATGTGAAAACAGCCCAAGATGTTACTGAACATTATCATTATTCATTGTTTCAAAGAATCCGGTTCTTTTTTTATCTAAATATTGTAACAGAAGAAAAAACCATAATATGTAATCTATAGTGAATTTGATTCCTGTAATAAAAGTTCGTTCTCATGCCCTCGATATGTCGTGGCACGGTAATAAGCTAATTTTAACGAGTAACCTTCATAATATTTATGTTGGGCTATATGTAATGTAATGAATTTCACGAATTTCATGTCCTCCACAACAATTTGAAAATAAAAATTATTTTGAAACACCAAACTTTTTTTTCAGTTTTGGAGCGCCCATCATGTATTGTAGTCCTCATAATATCTATCTCATTCTCGATCTCTGAAATTAAAAAAAAACAATTGAAAGCTTTGAAAGTGTGAACTTTCTCTCATTTACTCAATTAGTACTACCACTTGTGCTATTACAGTTTTGCATTTGTATATAATGATAATTGGGATTGTTCATGTTGGGCTGTCGGTCGGTAGCGAAAAACTTTACATCTTCACATGGAGCGCAAATGGATATTTGATAAACCTTAAGTGATGCTTTCAAAGTCTGAATCAATTTCCTTTTCAATTTTCTGCTACCTAACACTATGGTGCATCGACAGGGTTGCAAAGTAAATGTTATTGTAGATGTATAGCAAAAGTGTGAATTGAACCAGCGAGCATGCTGACGGACTAATTTTACTCATTCGTTTCGTTGGTTGTGTGAACATTATTCGATGTTATATGATATTATGCTTTGATATTATCATTTCAAATTTTTGCAACAGGCTTGTATAAACAATACTACGTGCCATATTACAGGAGAAGATGAGTGATATGATGAGTGCATAAAAAAACAAAAAAAATGTTTCAAGCTTTCTTTTCATATTATGCCTTTTCATATATATTAGCAGATTCTAGTTGTTATAAATATTATTGCTCATGAGACGTTAGATTTAATGTTGGCATTCCACAACGCAACAAACGGTAATTGTTTTTCGGATATCATTCTCGATTATCACTCACCTAAAATCCTTGTGAAACTGGGTATGAAACGGAAGCATTTTTAATTAGAAGATTAAGGCATCGCGATAAATGTATTATGACGTGAGCTCTCGAATCTCAACTTGATATTTTGTCGGGCACTGAAATCGGATTGCATAACAAGTTTATCCTTTGTTACACAAGAGTTGTTAGCACGACAAGAATAACCTGTAAACATAAGGTAGTTATTAGAAGCTTGCAAGATTATCAGATCACATGTCGTCAGTGTCAGTGTAGTCAAGTTGTAAATCCAGTTTCTAATAGTTAGGCTAGTTGTAAATCCAGTTTCTAATAGTTAGGCTGCATGTCTACCACCAGGGTATCACATCTAATCTTGAGCGAAAAAGTTTGATTATACAGAGGTGGCAGTAAGTAGTAGTAACGGTGGTACTAGTCCTTATTTCAATCGCTAAACTGAATCATGATTTCCTCTACCGAGACTATATAGCTCATGCATCATGAGTTTTGATTTACTTCTAGTTGTAGCTCTACCCGATTGCATGAGAAATACTTGATTTTTATGTGTAGTTCCATTTTTTTCATTGATTGCACAATCTAACACAACATCCTATGAAACCTGAATAAGTCAATTTGAATGAATTAAGCTGCCCATCATTTTAAAACAAGAGTAACGATGATCCACTTGCAAACTTATTACTTTAAGTGTGATGCTTAATAGTCACCTCTTAATAATACGTTTTAGATTTAGGGAAAAGTATTTTTTATGGTTAGTCGGTTATTAGAGCAAATCATAAAAGACACAGATTTTGTCAGATTATAAATGAAGGAAATTATCGAGCAAAGATTTTATCTTGAGTTGAAAAGGAAAATTAAAAACGTTTATTCACTTGCGAACGTGGGTAGAGATATCTAAGGTATATATGGCATTGGTATTATAATTAGTAATTAACTATTTCAAACTTAATACTCTCGAGTTGCGCGATGTTCTTATCATACATAGATTATGCCTTTAACGCATTAATTCATAATTAGGGCGAGTATATGGCACCAGATGAAGCTTGGCTGTGTCTACTGCTGGTATGCTTTGATTTTCGCACTGGAAGCAACTTTTTGTAGTAGAGAACCAAGAGTACTACAAATACTGCTGAGAAAACATTTACAACAATAAATTTTCCAATTTTCGAAGCTCGATGGATTCCAAACTCATCATTATATGGCTCTGGGATGTGCCACCAAGAAAATATCTGTGCTCCGCATTCCCACAACCGGAGAACCAGTACGAAAACTGATGCTAGCTTGATTATCCCTGAAGATTTCTATGAAATGACAATCTATTATAAATAATCTATTATGTAATAAATATTTCAAAGATCTTGTTAAAATTGAAATGAAATTTCCATTGTTTACCTGTTCCAAACCTCTAAACATGAAGTAGGAGAGAATCAATGAGAACGTGCAGTATACAGTTGAAAAAAATGATGATATGACACGTGTTTGCACACCCTTACACATATCATTAAAAAAAATTAGTTGAAACATTATGTTATAATTGTGACTTGGATTTCAAAAAAGGAATGAAGTATTGCTTACTTTGTGACCGTATTTGCTCCATGTGAGACATATTAAAAGTACTTCGAACACCAACTCCCAAAGTCTAACCAGCACATCCAGCTGCAAAAAAAACAATATCAAGTTTAGAAAAAATAATCCCATGTATGGTCAGAATCCACTCACCATAAAGAACTCTAAAAAGATAACCAAATAAGTAAAGTCATTACAGTAAAAACACTCGCTCCAAAGAAGCAAAGAGTTTCCAGCTTCACGAAACACTTTTGCGGACCCATTTCAAGAAAACAGGATTAACTTTCACATTTTTTCAATCAGTGATATTATAAGAAGAGTTTTATGTTTTGAGAGATTTTAAAGCGTGCCCTACTTTTAGGATAACCTTATAAATACTGCTGGTCTTTTCGTAGAAATATTTATCTACGTACTTCGTTTATTTTCGTGCCTATCGGGAAAGATGACGAAGATTAAAAAGGTAGAAGGGAGCCTTTCAGCCAACCTTCCAAATTGCTCACTAAATTCAGTGATAGGATCGTCAAATGTGTAGTACAATGATGCGATAATACAGATATCCTATCATATGAGTTTACGGACATACAAATTCGTGCATACACCCATGCATTATTGTGTTCATAATGTTCCCTTTACTTTGTAAGTAGCCTTGTGACTTGCAAACCTACTTTTTCTTGTATATCGTCATCAAGTCATTTTTTATTGATGCTGGTGATGCAGAAAAAGTGCGTAACTGAATAGTACATGTCTATACACATACGCCCGTTGTCCGTCCATGTTAATTGCGACGTGTGCCTATGCCCATGTGCTATTGAAAGTAAGCTACAGGCGAAAAAAAGACGCATCAACAATAACCTGTTTGCATTTGGTTGATTAAAGGGATGTGAAGTGAGCAGTTGTTTTTCTGCATGTTATAGCCAAGCAATTCTTGGATCTCCTACATAATCAACAATATTTGCCAGCTTTTGTGCATGAACAAAATATAACATTAATAGGCAGGCTCCAACACAAAAGCATGATGTAGGAAATGATGAACAGATGGGTTGTATAGCCGTAAGTAAAATATCTTTAGTTCAAGTAATCACAATCGGATTTTACTTAGAAATGAGGCATTTAGGGGTCTTAAGTATAGATAAAAAATTAAATAAACTTGACAATTCAAGATGTAATAATGGACCTTTATGCTTATCTTACCTGGAATTGTATGGCTTGTGTCAAGGGTTACACTGAGGTCATCGAAAACTTTCGAAAAACAGTATCTTATAGTACGACATATATGATCATCCAGTTCGTATATTAGCTCAATCTAAGCTAGTGTGAGCTAAGCTAATCACGACTTGTTAGTGAGCGTATCAATGCATAAATCACCTATCATCAGACCTTATCACCGATACGATTGCTTGAAATGAATAAATCAACAAAGTTTATGACCATTCTGTCACAAACTTTAAAACAGATAAGAAACTGTTGACTGCTTACCCTTTTTCAGATGTCTATTTATGATTTACAATTGGTTCTCTCACTTTTCACTTAACAGTTTGATAACGATAAGACATTGGACTGTAGACAATTTTCCTGGAACATGAACACGGTTATGCTTAAAATAAAAATTATTCTTGAGCTTTATTGGAACAGAAGTCTCTTGGTATTAGAACAAACCACTAAGCTTTAACTTCAATCTTTCGAAATGATTAATCTGAAAGAAAAATTATCTAAAAACAACGGCGGTTTTAAAGGCGTAGGAAATCTTCTTAGTACGGAAGTTGAGTCTGCTGCAGAATGGAATATTTTGAAAGGAAACATAAGCTTACCCACCGCAAGCTTATCTGAAGCCACTTTGAAACATAATCAACTTTGGATGCAAAAATTCTCTGAAAAATTTGAGTTTCAACTTGCCCCACATGGGAAGACGACAATGCTTCCGGATCTCTTTAACCTCCAGATTTCCTCTGGGTGTTGGGGAATCACTCTTGCTACAGCCCATCAAGTTGCAGTAGCTTTCAAAGCTGGGGTCAAGCGTTCAATATTGGCAAATCAGTTGATTGGTACTTGCAACATGGACATCATATCCACAATCATGCGTTTGGATCCTGAATTTGAATTCATTTGTGTGGTGGATTCGGCTACAAATGTTGCACAATTAGGAAAATTCTTCTCGGAGCGTGATCAAAAGATAAAAGTACTTTTGGAATATGGACCGCTTGGTGGAAGGACTGGAATTCGTAACGAGACTCAAGAAAAGTCTGTTATCACAGAACTGCAAACTTGGAACGATACCATTTCTTTGGTGGGTATAGAATTCTTTGAGGGTATTTTGAAGGATGAAAAGGAAATTCGTGAATTTATTCGCTGGGCCTTATCCAGAATTGAGAATCTCGTAAATTCTGATGCATTTTCTTCAAAAGACGTGATTATTACGGGAGCTGGTACATCCTGGTTTGACGTTGTTGCAAACGAGTTTCAAAAGTTTGAACAGACTTTTAATAAAGTTCCTCTCAAGAAAATTTTACGCTCCGGGTGCTACTTGATATACGACATTGGATTGTATGAGAATGTGGAAAAACGAGTTTTGGAAATGAAACTGGGAAAGGATAAAGCGTTCTCGATTCTCAATGAAACATTAAAACCTGCATTAAAAATATGGGCCTATGTGCACTCCATTCCTGAACCTGATCTGGCGATTATTGGAATGGGTAGACGGGATGTGGCAACGGACTCCGGATATCCTGTACCATATAACCATTACAGGCCTGGAAATTCTAGTGATACTCTTTCCAAAGCGAACGAGTCTTGGAAGATATTTCACATGATGGATCAACATGCTTACATGAGAATCAATAGAAACGATGACATTCAAGTTGGAGACATCCTGTCTTTTGATATTTACCATCCGTGTACCACGTTGGATAAATGGAAAAACGTCCTACTAATTGACAACAAATTCGATGTAGTTGATGTTTTTAATTCTGGATTTTAAATGTATGGAATTAATTCAGTCAAATTTTAAATAAATGTTCCATAAAAATGTTGACATGAAATAAACTTGTGTTTTCATATCATCCATCATCCACTAAAATACAAAGTCGCCAGTATTTATAATATCAAGATCAAGCAAAGACAAGATCACTTCCGAAAAGTTCATTTAGGCTTACTCACCCATATTTAGATTGAAGTATCTCATAATGCCCCATCAACACTTGTTATTTCAGCATCTCATTTCTCAAAGATCCCAACAAAAAAGTTATAATCTGATTGTTTAAAACAATTTAGAAACTATACCTCCTCGCTTCGATTTCATTATAACGAAAGCTCGAGTTATTAAATAAACCTTTTTCATACTACGCTAATGGAATAATATCCCATCATTTCTGGAAACAGTTCTGACGTCATGCATTTGTATTCAAAAGCATTCCTACGTATTATTTATTTTTCAAAGCTCATCATTTGTTACTTAATGGCACTCTGAACAGATAAATGATAATGCATGTCATTTATAGCTCATTAAGGCATATATGATGCTATCCAAACTCTTTTTCTGGTCAAAGATGCAGACATTATTCACAAACAATGTATCACATTTGTTTGACATTCAACATTTCTTGCGTAGAAGATTAAATATTTTTCATTGTAGCATTTGCAACAAACTTCATTTATTCATTCATAGATTTAGGCATTGTTAAAATGTTCTTCGTTAGATTGCGGGTATTGCCTTTCTCCATAGTGTTAGCAATAATACTAACTAAAGTCAGCAGCTCTTACGCTAGTGTTACAGATTCCGAAAATGGTAACATTGCATTGCGCTCCAGTTAAGTTCTAGTAGAATAGTTCTAAGCTTTAATATGAAGAAAATATAAAATGTATTGGATTTTATCCTTTAACCGTGTAGCTCAACAAGAGCCGATACCATGCATCATCAGCGACTCAAGAAACACAACTGGGTTTTGTGCAAAAATTACTGCTTGTCCTTCTGTTATAGGCTTATTAAGGGCCGGAGTTACCCCAACTGCCTGTTCTTCTGTAATTCCTATATGAAAACTATGAAAATCTTTATTTTTTAAAGACTCACTGACCACCCCCTTCACTGATATGATTCCATTTTTTCTTGCTAACTATCTTAGAAAAAAGCTGTTGTTTGCTGTCCATCCAAGACAAGAATTAGTGCAGAAAGTAACCATGTTTTACTGGACATTTCTTCCTAGCGTCAACTCCATAATTAATAGTTTAACTAACTCTGTACTTCCCGTCATTTGTAGAGTGCATGGAATACAAGAACATTTTAAAGCAACCATTAAAAGCCAAAGGGGCGTTGGTATACAACGACAACGAAAAGCCAAGCAGGCGAAGAGTGGATGATGACGCATCCTTAAAATGTGAAGCCTTTAGTACCAGTATGATTTCAGGGGGAAGAAATGCCCATGAACGGGAATATCCATATCAGGTATGATGTTTGACACTTAATATTACTTATAAACTTACAAGATCATCCGAGTACTTACTTACATATGAGAAATATAAAATCCAGGTTGCGCTAGGATATGGTAACACAAGCAATCCGGATTGGCGCTGTGGAGGAACCCTGATTTCTGAAAACGCTGTACTTACCGCTGCCCATTGTATCCTAACAGTCTAGTAAAGTTTTATTTTAGAAAAGCAAACTGTTTACAAAACTTGTATGCTATAATATGTAACGTATATTTCGAACATGCGGCTTTACAGTGGATCCCCAAAAATAATCCTTATGGGAGATAGGAGGCTAAGCGCTAGACAGGATCTTACAAGAGTAGAAAAGAAAGTTTTGGAAATGTATGTGCATCCGGAATATAAATCTCCATTGCAGTACAATGATATCGCCATTATTAAGTTGGAGTCTGACATACCATTATCAAGAGCAGTGTTACCAGCGTGCCTACCAGATCCAGTAGATCGACTTGATAGAGCCTTAAGCGTTGAAGTGTCAGGATGGGGGCAAACTGGAGCATTCGGTTTGTAAAAATATAAATTCAACGCAACACGTTAATCACGGTGGTATCACTAAATATTGTCATGTTTCAAAACCTTAAGAGGGACCAAGTGACAAGTTGCAGTCAACCTTTTTGAAAAAAATTGACACAAATGACTGCACTTCTTACTTTGATACAGACGGAACTAACAAGAACCGGTAGGACTAAATGATTCCTTTACAAAATTCTGCTTACGGTTTATCAATGTTTAAGTTGTCTTAACCAAAATATTTATGCTAGACTTCCAAATGGTATCCGAAGCTCACAATTTTGTGCAGGTGACAAAAAAGGACTTCGCGATACATGCAAGGTGAGGAACCAGTCCACCAAATAATTAAAAAAAAATATATATGTAAATAATACAATATAAAATGCATGAATAATCCTATCCATTTACTATATAGGGGGATTCAGGTAAGTATGGATAAGTACACAATAATTCACATTACAAGACTTGTCATATTATGCGAGTACATTATGGAAATAATACTTAGGAGGGCCAGCGACCGTTACTAAACGTAGTGAAAACTGTGTCCACTACATAATTGGGATAACCAGCTTCGGATCAACTTTTTGTGGGTATCAACAGCCAGGAGTTTACACAAATACATTATCATATTTGGACTGGATTGAGGAAGTTGTTTGGTACAACACTGAACAGCAAGGACGATCTAATTTGTATACTAGAATTGGTGTTGGCGACTCCTTGATTCTAAGTCCATCACGCCCAAAACTTGAAACGCCAGGCAAAATTCAACAAAATACATCAGTATCAGGCCTGCAACTAAAGGACTTTGATAAAGATGCGGCAAGCAACAAAACTTCAATGAATGAAAGGGTAACTATTACCACAACTCCCTCTTCAACAACTACATCGGAACTCAGTGCTCCACCATCAACGACGTTAGAATTAACGCCTCCACCAATGACAACAATGAAACTGCCAGCCCCACCAACTACACCAGTTTTATTAACTACATCTCCATCATCAACGTTGACGACAGCATATACGACCACATTGAAATCAACTACGGTTATTTCACAAATTGAAGACATCTTAGCACCATTGTTAAATGAGACTTCGACCAAGTTAAATGAGATGAATATTCCAACAGATATTTTTAACATGGTAAATAAGAATTCTTTGAGTTTGAACAACATTTAAAGGTATCTAGCGGCTTTGGCATTTATTATATATAACTTTAGTTAAGTATATAACTTTGGGTTCAATAGATTTTTTAATTACGCTAGAAGATATACACGATACAGTTGAATGAATGTACTTCAAATTCATTATAAAGCACATTATTAACGATGAACATTAACAAGAACGGTATAGTTGTTATTTTTTAATGAAACAATGAAAAATCTTTCCTTTGCTTGGTTTTCTATGAATAATTGTATGTTTTTTTTTTAATTCTTAACCTAGTTCCAACAATTCGTCACCAAATTAATAATGAGCATCTTCAAATTTCTTTTACAGGTATTATTGCTGCGAAATCTTCGTTATTCCTGATTTTTATAAAAAACACAGACAGATAGAAACGCCAGGTTTAAAAAATAAACCATCATTACAAAGTATATATTTTGCTTAACACTGTCATTATACACTCTAATAAAGTACTCTGCCAGAAGCAGAAGAGGACGCAATTTATGTATTTATAAAACGAGATCTGATAAAATTAATAATTATGAACTACCAGCAATTAAGCCAGTGAACTGTAATCAAACAAAACATATCGTTACAAGAACTTAACGTAAGATGAAAAGATACAAAAAAAAATACTTTTACCTACAACAATAACCAACTATCAAATCGGCTTGCGAATGCGTACAAGTTATATTATGCTTGGTAAAAATTTATCTGAATCCTTCTCAACTGTAACGGAAATTTGGATGACGCCTTGCAACGAATGCTTCTGTGGCCGAAATTCAAGGATAAAAACTGATGTATTATCATCTGCAATAATCCGCTTAATTTCTGATAGAAGCTGATCCAGAAAATTGAAGCACACTGTGGAGGACCAGTCCTGTCCATACAAACATTAAAATTTCATTACTCATCACGAAATTGTACAAAATTAGTCGGCCCCCTGTCACTGTCAGTAAAAAAAATAATATCGATTATTATACAAACTTACAGCCCCCATCTTTGGTAACTGATCCACAGGGTAGGATTTGACTTCCTCCACAATCCCATCGTCATCTCGGAATCCAACTACCACTTGTGAGATTCCAGCAGTGAAGCACTGGCACCACCATTTTCGCAAGTTAAATCTAATACAATGCAAGTACAATATTCAACAAGTAACCTTCAATCTGCAGTATATTTAACGACTCTGATTTAATATCATATTTACCTGCGAAACTTGAAAGGAATTTCTGACGTAGGAAACTGTCTCGTCGTTTTAATCTCTACCAATTCACTGGTTTGCATAAGTTCTGGTTGCTTTTTGGGGTTGCCATCATTCCCATCCTTCACCATGATTCCATCCACCTCTGCAGCATATAAGAGGTCATGAGAACCAAGTTTTGTACGAAAGACTATGTTGCACTCCTCCTTCTTCACACTATTTGGATCTGGTTTACCGTCTGGCTCATCTTTAAATTTTAAATAAAAACATATATTATAATAAATCTATTTGGATTTGATCAATTTAATAGTGATTCCTTGAAGTCACATCTGTGTTTTTCTTACCTGATAATAAAAAGTACTCAAATGCTCGTCCCCACTCAGCAGTTTTTCGAAGATATGGCTTAGAATTGAATTTTTGTCTGCTTGCTGCTGACTCGGGTGTGTCAAGTTCCCTTAAATAAATTGTTTTCGTGCGCATCATAGCAGCAATCTTCCATCCGTCTTGATTTTCATACGGTGTTCCTAAAAGCTTTGTCATGAGTCCTCGATAAAATACAAAATGTGGATGCCTGTAATAATATCAAACGAATGCATTACATTACATTATGATATTCTCATTTGCTGTCATCATTTAAATTTAATTACAAATTTGCAACCCCTTACCATCTCTTAAATCTCTCCTTATGCTTGCGTACCCAAAAGAGTAGATGAAGAAGCTCAGAAGTCTGTTGTCGGGACTCTTCCTCATTTGAATCATTATACAAATTTCTAATGAGTGCTGCCTGTTTGTTGAGATCAAATTTGACAGTAGGCGTTGCTGGTATATGACAAAACTTAAGGAACTGAGGTCCTTCGAGGTACTTGCGCTCACCATCCAATGAAAAGCATCCAGCCACCCAAGGTTTAGAAAAACTTGGAAACGGAGTATTTTCACTGATTCTTTCCATCGTTATGTTAAATTTGTCAAAAGCGATGGCGTGAGTACGCTTTCGGGGCTCACGCTCCCGTATTTCACGCTCTTTCTCTAACTCCATTTTATCTCTTCTCACTTAAAAGGTTATTGTGCACAAATAATTATTCATATTTTCTCCAACAGGGAGTTAAATAACAGCTATAATTCAACAACTTAATACGACTTACACCAATAATTTACTGTCACTATAACTTTCAAAGAAAATTGTCAAAAGGGTCGGATCTCCAGCTACTCCAGCAGCCTCCTCCCTCTTTAAATACTGGTAAAAATGTCTTTAAGAAATAAGATGACATAGTGTGCGAGCCAATCCATGTACTCCCCAATTTTTCAATGCGATTGTGATTGATGATTTTTTGGACTTGTTAATAAAAACTAAAAGGTAAACACAAGAAAGCTTTCAGTAAGCTATAGGCACAGAGATCCAGCCACCAGGGTACATCCATATTATCATCATCAATTCACTATAATATACGCCGCTTCTGGGTACATTTTCAGATTACTACTATTGTTTTTGTATATATACAAAATGCAAGGAATGCTCTTGATCTGCAAGAGTGCGAGTGGCATTTGGCTTTGCGTTATACCATTATGCCTATAACTAAATACGTACGAGATCCAACCATGAAGATATATATATATATATATGGAGTCAATGGGTATTATGAGAGGTAAGGTGCATCTTCTGTTTATCCTTATAATGTATTTAGGTGTTAGGATCGGAGCAATGCATAGCGTTAGGAATCTGAACAGAATAATATGTATATTTTCTCTATGGATCACTCTTGTCTTGACTCTTTCGTACAAATCGGTTTTTCCTTTAGCTTTGTGAACATTGTGAAGCAATTCTGGTAATGAAGTTGTTTTTAGCTGCATAAAGTACATGTTTTTACTGCAGAAAGAAATGCAGACGAAGAAGGTCCGGGCTACAACTGAACTGATTGCCAATTTTTGCATTAGCCATTCAAAGCAAAAGCCATGAAGTTTTTTGTAGTCTGACTTACTTAGGAATGTACGTATTTATAAGTGCTAAGTACATACACACTGGATACATGCCATGCATAATTCATACTATCCCATTCCATTCAAGAAATGCACTGAACTGAAAACTACGCCGTTTTGGTTAGGAATGCGAGTTTATTAAAAACATTGAAACGCGTTTGGAACTTAAAATTAATCCGTAGACATACACTAAAATAGTTTAAACCTATGTTCGAAGTAACTTCTGTAAAATTTGCGAAATCGCCCATTCCATTCGGATTGAATAATATTATCTACTATTTGCACATTTTGAGTGTACGTTTGGTGTATACCGATTTTTAAAGGGTGTCCACAAGTTTTTTTTTTATATAAAACATGGAATGTATTAAGTACTAATTGCTTCTTTCTCGACGGTTGCTCTCTTTTGCGATCTGCACGCTTCAGACTGCTATCAAATTTGCCAGGAGCAATAGGTTCATTTGAAAACAGAGAGATTGCTGTTTGTACGATATCCGTATTTGCACATATCTGAAATTATATTCTCCAATTAAATAAATTGTGCCATGATCTCATTACTCTTAAATGACTATTGTAAAATGTCACTTCAAGTACCTTTATAGTGCTGATTCTTCTTCAGCAGTTTTTTGTTAAATTTGTTAGTTTCTGAGATTGCTGCATTTCCCCCTAAGAAGTCTGGTATTATTTCCGGATTAATTTTCTTATGCAAAGAAGTAAAATCCCGACCGTGGAAATATATCTGCCAAAAAATATTAGTTATATTAAAAAGAGAGTTCGGCTTTGGATTACAGTATTACAATGCCCCATTGCATTGTTTACTCGAAAATTAATGTAACTTGATTGAATTTACTTACCCGTTTCTTAATTTTTTCACTAAGAAAGGGTTTCACAACAGAGAACAGCAATGTGAAAACATATGGCTGGTTTATCATATGAAATTCTTGAAATCTGCATGGAAAGCTGTTCTACAAGAAAAAATCAGCAATCTTTTATATATAATCAATATTATGGATAATTAATGGTGTACTTTGCTAGCCCTTATAGATAAATAAGAAGTTATTGTTATTACTTGAATTATCTGAACCATTCTTATTGCATGCCTAGGTGTGAACTGTCGTGCTTGGTAAAAGCCCATTCCTTCAAAATCCACAATTGCAGTAACTCCACATATTTGTGTTTCTTCAGAAGATGTCATTTCTTCTAGGAATATGTAGTTGGATCGAAATATATCATCTAAACTGACCAAATCCGGGTTCCATTTTCCTAAAATATAAAATTAACGCTTTATTGTAAATTTTTTGCAAGCTTCACCCTTCAGCTTTATATACCTATCCATCTACTTACCTGCCCGGAACAAGAATACCTGGCGCCCCTGTGAGTCTCGTTTCGGCAGCACAATCTGAATCTCTTGTTCCAAGACATGGGATACAGATTCTGGACAAAGATCTTCAAATAGTTCTACATTCCTTAGTCGCATATCGTAATAGTTTTGGATCTATATGATATTTAGACACAAGAAAAAATTAAACGTTTGGCACTATTTGACGTTCAGAAATTTCAACAAACTCACGTACTAAAGATGCAGTTTTGGGGATATCAAATTTTCTTGCCCGGAGAAATCGAAGAAGAAACTCGGCATTTTGTGGACAACGCAACAGTTCATCATCTAAAAATTTCAAACACAATATAAATATTATGCAAAATAATTGTTGCATAAAACCTTACATAAAGAGTTAGTTGCAGAAACCTTGCAAAAGTATCCTTAATTGATCTAAGCAGCCTGACTCTTCCTCCTCATTTTCGTTTAGTTCCTTATGAGCTTTCTGTTTGAGCTTTTGTAACTTTATTTCTTTGTTGGTTTTAGTTTTGATGTCGCGCATTTTTAATCGATTAGAACAGACTAACGTTTTTACTTGATGAAGAAGATTTGCAATCAAAATCTTTGGAACAAAACTTTCCAATAAAATTATAACACAATTAATCTTGGATTTGGATGGAAATGGAATGCATGCATTTAGAGTGAATGATGCATGAAGTTGATTACTCTTCACGTTTAATTCAGTGTGTGGAATGGACTAGTTGTGCTTGTGTGTATGAGATTTAATGTTCTGAGAGTTTACAAAATATCCGTAAACACACTGATATGGGCTTGCGTTAAAACATGACACAGAAGATGATAAGATTGTGTTTAGTCTCATTCGTCTCAACAATATATATTAAACGGTCACCATTATCCATATGCATAGCAAACCAATATGAGACAATTCAGAATAGCCCATGCTTGGTGTTATATGTGATTCGTTAATAACTTTAGTTTCATGTACCAAAGACAGGGTAGGCTTACTATCTACCATGTAACAGGTTGCTTGTTCCTACGTAAAACCATTCATTCGTGATCTTTTTAAATTGATGGAAACGAGTCCCAAACAGAGATCACAGATCAGTATATAAGTTTACCAACAGCACAAACTCAAATGCATAGTTGCAGACAGTTTCTTAATAAAACGTAGTTTACAATGCTCCGTTTACAAATGGACACCACATTACTTCACAAGCTTACATAAAACATTGCTTTATCCTACATAAATATAATGTGTCGTATGCTGTTAAGTAGTTTTATGATTTTTAGCTTGGACTTCGGCTGAAACTGAGACTCAAGGTTGTATTTGGGACATGTAGCCACACTAGCCACTTGTTTCACAAAAAAACATTGCATGCAAGTCAAAGTCACTAAACAATAATTTTCAATACATTTTCGTCACCAGCAAAGCTACCAATCATAGTTTCAATCTTATATATTATGGCAAACATTCCCATGCATCGCCTAGTAGTATGGAGCTAATCGTTGTTTTTTGCATCTAATTACCATTCCGATGATGAATTTGCAACTTTTAATAAAACTAATAGGTATGGACCATACCGTATGGTTAAGGCTAAGGTTGTACTACCTATGCATTATGGATCTGTTTCTTCGTTCCTCAGTATGCATAAAATTCGTAAGTGCCGATTAAACAAACAAACCCAAAAATGTATTCGGGATTTCTTAAGCATTTTTTGCCTGCAAGTAAACATTAGTGCAATGATGAAAATGTCGTATGACTAATATGTCCAAGCAAAGACTACGTGCGTACCGTCATGGTCATCATACATAACCGTATTGAGCCTAGGCTTGTTAAGATATGAATGTAAATGATAACACCTCATCATTGTGTGAATAATAATAGGGCAATCTGATATGAGTCAAGTGCATTTTCATTGTTTATTACAAATCTTGGAAATTCTCACAATAAATTCATTGCAAACCCGCTTATCATATTATGCATGTGTACAAAGGTCATCTTGTGTATATTATTTAGAGAGGTTTAGAGAGGTAGTAACAGAAACAAAATATATCTAAACGCTAATTACAATCCTGAGCTAATCCTGGTAGTTCTTTGAAACACAGATAAACAAATATCAAAGTAAAAAATGAAGATAGTTTACTTATAATAAAAATCGCATTCATTCAATTCACAAATGTATTACAGATATTTTTGTGTAAAATTTATACATTTTTATCTTTCAGCCAAAAATGACGTGATTGTATTCTGACTTTTAAACAGCTACCACCTTCTTCAATGGTCCTTCAAGATAATCTACTAGCGCTTTCGTTTTCGCTTGTAGCAATCCGAATCCGGTATCAGGCTTTGCGTACAAGCACAATAAGAGATTTGCTACTTGCGTGATTGCAACCCTTCCTTCCTATTTAAACACAAAGTAAAGCAAATACTTGAACAATCTTGGTAAATGGAATCGCAATGATAGGTTACATGCATTATGTATAGCTATTAATTTATTACCATGCAGTCTAACAAAACTAGTTCAAGTTTATCATCATTAAGGGCGTTCCTCCCACTCTTTTCGTAGCATGTCCAAATATTACTGGCGATTGCAGCAGTAACACGGGCGTCCTTATCCCCATATCCACTGTAGGCCAGCAGAGCTCCTTCTCTGTTAAGAAGCCTGTTATCAAAATCAAAAAGTAATAATTAAATGGCTATAGCTATTATATTAAATGTCATTTCTCAACAATGCCGGAATTGATGAAAAATATAGATTGGGTAGTTTGGGAAACTTTTAACATACAAGGTGCTTTCCACTCCTGCTGTATTGGCTTCGCTGAGCACCTTTGTTAATGCCTTTGGTTTCAACATTTTACTACCGCATATGACGTCTGTATTTTAATTATCTTTTTAAACTGGAATTTGTAGTAAACACTAGTCGGGTTAGACTAATGACGGTATAGGATTAACAATGAAGAGGAAGTGTTTTCAGAAGATGTTTAAGAGATGATAGAGAAGAGACGAAGAGAGATTCTTTGCACTTTAAACGAAAAACCTAAACCAACAAAAACAAACTTAATTTTTGTGTATTACAACTTAATGCATCAACTAGGCGTATTTGGATTATTATCCAATATTTAGTAGGCTATACAAACTAAAGTTTCATTTCAGAAGTCAATGCAGAACACACATACAAGTAAAACCTCGTGATTTTATACCGACATAGTAATGTGGATGTCTGTGTGTGATATGTATGTATACGAAATGTTGTAAATAAACATTCACGGTCCCAATATGCATGCATATCACTCTATATGTGTATGCATATAAAAAACTAGTTGAGACCAAATGATATCCTTTTATAAATTACTGTATACTCCTCACATCAGCTGAAAGCAGCTGACAAGCAAATGCGGTGGCTACAAACGCTTTGAAAATTTGACACCTTATCATTTACAGCCACCACACAGGTTGTTCTGTTCTAAATAAACGTCTTTAGAAAATTTATTTTTTGTACATATAAGTCACTATCGCATTGGTTTTTCAATGTGAAATATATATATGCTTCGTACTATGAGCTTAAGAATTGGAGTTATGAGTGTCAGATTCAAATACTGAACTTATGTTGAAACTTTACTGTTATAATTTGTCTTTAACTGAAAGTCCTCAAAATGGAGAAAATTAGTCTACTCGTTCTTATCATACTGACAATCCTTGTCTCCATTTCAGTGGAACAAAGCATCCAAACTAACAAGGCAACAAGAGAGAAAGTTAGCCCTAATACCAATAGTACAAGTACAATGCAATCAACTCCGTCTTCCAGTAACGGTGCAAGTACACATTCCCGGACTAGTAGTGACGTTGAGGTATTCGATCCAACGGGTCCTAAAGTTAGGTGCGACTACTTACCATTAGATTTCCTGGAATGTGAAGAGCTTAAAGATCACCATGGCAATGTGTCCGCTAAGGAATTAATGGGATATGGTTGTGTGAGGGTGAGAGTATATAATTTCGATGCCTTAAATATGATGCTATAAGACAAGAGATTTTCGAAAGCCTAAAAGATTAGAATACCAAATATTTCCTAAAAGTTGATTTTGTTTCCAGTGGGGTGGCGAAAAGTATGACGAAGTGGAGCATACCGCAAGGCTCTGTAAGCCTTTGGATGATATAGAATGTTTTTCATTTCACAAAGGGGAGAAATTCTTACGACATGGATTTCCATGTGTGAAATACACGGGACATTACTTTCTCTCTTCCCTACTTTTCAGCATTTTCTTGGGCTTCCTGGGAGTTGACCGATTTTGCCTTGGGCACGTTGGCTCTGGTGAGAAAAATATTTAGCATGTATATATTATACATAAGAATTGCTTCTAATATTCTTCCAATAAGAAAACAGGACTTACGGGCATTAATTTTTTTTTATTGAAATGGTAGGTTGCGGAAAGCTTATAACCATAGGAGGATTAGGTGCATGGTGGATTATTGACATAGTTTTACTCATTAAGGGAGATTTGAGACCTGCAGATGGAAGTAATTGGCAGCCCTACGTGTAAAGTGATGAATTAGCGATCTGACAATTCATTGGTATACGGAACGCTACCTTCGCTTTTATTCATACCAAAAAAAACTTCAAAGAATTATTGTGTTATTGAATGTATATAACGTTTTTACCGTGTTATGTTATAATGTAAAGAGACTGAAAATAAATCCTTAAGCATTAAATGTTCTTCTATCACAAACCCGTTCAGAAAACCGCAGACAAAAAGCAAGGGGCACTGACTGAGAAGTTGGATAAAATAATCAATCATAGTGATTGTTTATTGATTATTGCATGCGTTTGGGACGATATTACAATTCTTGATAGTATAGAATGATGATTTATGTTTTAAAGTGGCTTTACAGCCTTGAAGAATCCCCACGCTTGATCTCCTGCACTGCATCGCTCCACCTTTGATGACCATCCATCTAAAATGTAGTTGAAATCAACTTCTTTGAATGATTCCAAAAACTCTTGCTTTCTTTGTACAAACCCTTTGGACTCTTTGTGCAAAATGTCGATGAACTGGGCAGTTCGGTCATCAGCAACAACATTTTCGAATCCAATCTAAAATATTTAATAAAGATTTTTACAGGAATTACAACGATGAGTCAGAATGTAATTCAGAGGTTGAATCAAATATTCGAGATTTTTTACCTTTTCGAGCAATTGACCATACTCGGGTACAGAAAGAAGATGATAACCTCGTTGATGAACGTACTTAAGGAAGTCCTCAGAAAAATCGTCTTTATCGCCCCGACAGTAATCAGTAATCATGAGACGCCCACCTGGCTTCAGCCATTCCTGTAATGTAAAAGCAGGCAAATAAATACTGGGGCATTATTATACAAAACAATAGAAATATAATAATAAAAAGTAATAGCTGGTTTAAGTTTTTTAAGGCATACAAAGAATTTAGAGAATAGAGATTCCTTATCCACAATGTGTAGGATTGTGTCACGACTGTAGATGACGTCAAATGAGTTGGGATCAAAAGCTTGCTTCGTGATGTCACTCATTTCAAAGCTAACCTGTGAAAAATTACTATTTTTAATAAAATTGTAAATAATGTTTATCTTCAGCTGAAATCAGGTTCAATACCAATTTTCGAACGCTTTCTTCCATTTCTGACTGATATTTCAGAGCCATTGAAATCATATTGGAAGACAAATCAACTCCGTGCACACGGGACCCATACTCACGAGCCAAATGGAAAGCTGAGCCACCGATCCCGCACCCAACATCAAGAACTTTGTCTTTTCCAGTGAGGGCAAGTTTTTGACAAAACTCTTCCGTTGTTGTTTCCCCACCGGTTGACACGTATGTCTTTCCAAAGATGAATTCATACTTTCGAATTCCTTCCTCAGTATATTGCTGGCCATCCAAGAAAGCCTTTACAAGAATGTCAAAATGGTATACATATACTTGTATAGATTTTGTCAAACTGCCAATTTTTAGTTGGGGTAATACTGAGAAAATTTTATTTGGGTGTAGGGAGCAATAATGTGAATATATTTACCTGGAATGAGTCATAGGAATCAGCGTCTTTTGCCATTTTCTTCAGTACAAATCCAAGTTGGAACGGATTTCCGTAATGCTAAGAAAAATAATGTCAAATTTTAGTTAAAAGAGAATGATCTATATCGATGGGATCAGGAATTTTTCATCATCACATTTCTAAACTCTTTGTTACGGCTGGGCTTTTCTAAAGGTTTCCGTTTAAGTAGTATTAGTGGATTTCAGAGATTGGTAACTGGAAGGTTCTAGTTACAAGTTAAGTTACAGTTACATTTTGTTTCAAGCTCAGTTACAAGTTACAGTTACAGTTACATTTAGTTACAAGTTACAGTTACAAGTTACAGTTACATTTAGTTACAAGCTCAGTTACAAGTTACAGTTACAGTTACATTCAGTTACAAGCTCAGTTACAAGTTACAGTTACAAGTTATGTAACTTAACTGTAACTTAACTTGTAACTGTAACTTTTCAAAAAAGTTACCAATCTCTGGTGGATTCAGTGGAATTTGTTTTGTATTTGACCCACCTAAAGTTAAGTCAGGATGAGAAACGTGGACAAAGTGGTATGACGTGAACCTAACAGCTAAAAAGCACGGTGTATTGAGAAAACTAAGCAGCAGGTAGGTGTATTATGTTGTACGTGCTTTGTACTAATTTGTGGAACACACTTGTTGTATATTTGATTGGAAGGAATGTATGGTATGGTAATGCAGCGATTGAAACTACAAGACAGTAAATGTAGACGTACAATGCTTGACAAGTTTGACATGATGCCGGTTCCTTATAATCACCTCAAACCAGTTTGGATGTATGAATTCAAGATGTCACGAATATAAAATTGATGTAAGCTTGGTTTGTGTTATCCAGCTGGATATATGATTTCATTTTGGCATGCATTTCTTTATATTATATATCACTTTGAGTTTAAGTCTAAATGTAAAAACTGAGAGCTGATCTGAGTGCAGCTGGATTTCTTACTCTCCTTTACATGAAGGTGTAAAAGCAAGTTGCTTTTCTAATTTTGGAATAATATGTATGCATTCATCTAATTTCACACTCGTTTTCGTACAGTTAGTTGTTATATAATACTTAAGGATTTATATAATCTGTTACAACTAATATGTTGACTCGAGAATAAGTCTATCTTAAAGATGTTTGATGGTGCCGGTACCGATAATATTATGCTCATTCCGGATCGCTTATCCAGGCATGAGATGAACTTTGCACTCACCATATACTTCCTCGCGGATTTGACCTTTAATCTTGACTTTATGATTGACAATTTGCGTGATTTAATTCAACTGTACAAAAGTATGAAACAGTTGTTGAACTTAATAAAGCTTGCGCTACTGAATCCGGGTAGGTGACTTCTGACTTCATATTTGAATGCAATATTATAATGCCTGAACCACCCAAGTTCACGAGTTTAGTTTACTTTGACTTGAATGAGTCATAATATTATTCCCCGAGACGGATATTTCTCATTCAATAGCACATATATTATGTAATACTACGGTTCAGTCAGAGTGGTTGACGCTTGATGTTTTGATTACTTAAGATATTTGAAGGTGAGTCTAATTACGAAAGGTACATTGTTAATGAGGAGGGTGAAAGATATCCTTACCTTGATGTAGGCTTCTATGGATAAAGTCCTTTCACATACAAACGAAAAAGGCTTGCCTCTCTTGCTTGTGTAAATTTTGTTTTGAAGCAGTTTGAAGTAATCAATAGGGGATCGGTAATACGTCGGATTCGTTGTGTTGTGTATATTTCCTGAAATTGGAATAAAAAGAGGAAAGAGTTAGATAAAACGGTCTCTATTTTTTTAGATAGCTGTTTGATAAGCACGCAGAGAGAAATGGTGAACACATTGACTGAACAAAAAGCTTTCTTTAAAAAGAGCTGCACAAGCAGATGAATGCAACTATTGTGGACTGTGAATGGAAATTTTTTATATTCCACCACATAGAAAGTCCTTAGTTCATGCACGATTGAGAGTGAAGGAAGCTTGAAATTAAGGTAACTTTGTGCACACAAAAAGTCCTAGTTTTTAGCTTACCCGATGGACGGTAGCACGATTCGCGAATAAACAGATATCCACCATCAGTAAGCCATCCCAACATTTTTATTGTGAGTTGCTCTACTTCTTCATCACTCAAATACATAAGAAGCCAATTGGTGAAAATGACATCATAGCTAAAAAACAATTCCACGAAAAACTCAATAAAACATCAGAGTCAATGAAAAAGTCATTAATGGTTTGGCATCGATTTACCTATTGTCTGGTAGATCCAAATCCATCACGTCGGCTGCCACAAAGTTAACATGATTGTAGTGTCCATTAACCTCCCTATTTTTCTCCACGTAGCTTTCAATGAAATCTACAGCCGTCACTTTCTCTGCGAGCATAGCGAGGTCCGTTGTAAAGCGTCTAGGAAGACGAAAACAACATAATGTTCTTAAAGCATCGCATGTCAAGATGAGGAGACCTGCTTAATTTTTCAATGTGCAATTACTAATTACTGATGCACCTACCCAATTCCAGAGCCCAACTCTAAAACACGCTTGTTTTGTAAACTAGGGGAAATTTTTAAAACTTGAGCTCTATCTTCCACTGCAAGAATGCCATTTGCAGCGGAACATAACATCATAGAATTTGGAGACGGCTCATGCTGTAACCAGAATTTTTTCATGGTATCACGCGTGTCAGGTTTGCTACTACTTGTTTCCACGTCAGTCTCATTTAGCTTTCCATTGATGTTGGAAGATGTAAAATCATCTTGACCTGCGGATGGACCCTTTGCATGAGCGTTGTCTGACATTTTCCTTCAAGCGTTTAATAATCTAGTTAAAAGACAAAGAAAAATTAGATATCTAGGAAAGAAAAATGACTTTCAACGCCAACGGTTTGTATAGGCATTCGACATTTTATACAAGATATTTTATCTTTAAAACAATTATGAACGTCCAGTTATTTAGTATTAAAACTTTTCAGGCTCAAAATAAAGTACAGCCATTTATAACTTTTGTATATATAGCCATAAACCTGTGAAACGGCAATAGAACTTTCGTGGAAAGTTTTCTCTCCAAACCCATTAGTATTTGAGTTTTTATAGTAGTAGGCATTTCCGTTAAGCTTTTTTCATTACCAATTGGATTTTTTAATAGCTAGGACTAAATGATAACCTTTTAAAAATATGCCGGTTGGTTGGGAATTGTTTACACAAGAAAAAGTAAATTACTAGTGACTATATTGTATATGCAGAGGGGAGTAAATAACTTGCCTTTTGCCTTAGATTCTTTTTCCTTCCGCTTAATCTTTGTACTCTTTCCTCTTGATCTTTGTAAGAATTTTCCACTTCTGCTTCTTGATAGCAAACTTGATGAGTTGCCTTACGAACTGTCATCGGCTCAATGTGAAGCAAACATTAACCCACACAGATCTTTCATCAGTAAGAAAAAGCTATAAAATTGTACGTGGTCAGTATATGGATGCTTAATGTATAGTTAAGAGTGTACAAAGAACAGGATGATCATAGTTGATGTGTATGTATGTGCGTACATATGCTTTTCCTATTCTATTGATCATGTCCGATATACTCATACGTAAATCTTGAATTCAAATTACTTGAAAAGTTTAGAATATAAATGCGGATTAATGAAGTGCAGTACAGCCATGATTTATAGCAGAATTAAGATTCGTAATAATTGATTAAGATTGCATTAGAGCAGTAACATGTAAATGTAACAATATGATAATGCAAGTAGTATTCGTTGCTTGTGCATAGAATCTTCCTCATTCATACAGAAGAAATCGTACGAAAATCAAATGCGCCGAAAAATAACAGTCTTCTTCTTGTGTGTTTGTCAATGTTTGTTAGCAAACAAACTTGTACGAACCACGTACTACTATATCCTTTCGGACTGCGACACAGCTTAACGACATTTCACAATTTAAAAAAATAGCTGTGTTACGTAATACTTTTCTTGATTAATTCATAAGCAATGATTAGTTAAGTTTGAATAGAATAAACCGCATCATGTGTCCGTCAAAGTACATTTGAAGTTAAAGTGTATTTCAGCCCCGTTCTTATCGTAGTAGAAGAAATAAGAATTCGGCATCAATAATTAAGTTAACAATCATGGTCGAGGAGTACGATCCATATCTTTACAGTTTCTTGCGGGATATTGGTTTCTGTATTACATTCGTTTTCCGCACTTTGGAGTTATGTCTTGGAATTGGATACTTTATCGGAAGCAAAGTTGTAGAAGGATTGTTGTGGCTATTTACAAGCAGCACTGGTTTGTATCATGAAGCCACTATCTTTGCAGCGGGGGCAGTGGAAGAAATTTCGGAATTTTGGGGCTGCTTCGCACGGGCTATTTTATTTATATACTATGCTGGCTTCAAAATTGGGGAATGTAAGTAAAATAACAAATAACAATTTTGTTCTGTAAATGGTAAATTAACATCAACAGTGATAGCTTATGAACGAAAAAACTTGACTTTATTGATTATGTATTTTCTGGTTTTTATAGCATTCTACATTACTGCAGGAGACCTCTACACACTTTGTGGCCACGTTGTTAACTCTCTTACCAAAACTATCCATCACTCTTCCACTGCAGTAATTAGCTGCGTAAATGGAGCTTTGACAGGCGTTCCTCTTCAGCTAGTGGAGGCTTTGTCGTTGATTGGGGAGTCGGCTATGAACCTCCATTACTACATGTTTGACATCCTTATGGACTTTTTATATCAAGTTATAATATCTCCGATAAACGCAATTGTGACCATTTCAAAATGTCTTATGGATGTGGTCACGTATCCCATCAATGTAGTTTACAATATGCCTCCTGAATCCTTAATAGGTCTTCTCGTTGTGCTGCTGTCTGTTTTAACATGCAGGCGATTGATTCATTACTTTATCTTCAGAAATGTTCGAATTATCTTTAGCAAATTAATTTCCTGGTGTAGTCGAATAATGTCTGTCTTTCAATGTCTTAAAGTAAGAAATTTTCTACCATATTCAATGACAGCTTCTGTTAGATCTCGCGATCAGGGCAGTTCTTCCTTGGATAGTCCCAAGGGGTTTTGTGTTATTTGTCAGGATAAACCAGTTACATTTATGTCCAATCCATGCAGGCATGTCTGCCTTTGTGATGTTTGTGTTTATGATCTTGTTGACCATGATAATAGGTGTCCTATTTGTCGAGGTAATGTAACCAAGTATGATCGTGTTTTTATACCATAGAAAGCGCCAATACCAATATTTGTATGCAATATTATTAATATATTATGTCTTTCGTGTTCATTTAAAGTTATAATTTATAACTAATATGTAAAATGTACTCAAGGGAAGTATACGAAATTACTTCATAACTTAGTTCAGGTTTAGCTATAAACTTATTTTAGAATGCAGGCTAGAGACAATCTTAGTTCAAAAGGATCTCAAATGAAATGTCTTCTTCGATTTCCTTTCCGTGATTTTTATTTATTGGATCTTGTGTTGATTAAGTTTATTATGACGCTACACTGCCAACAGTCATGTAAATGTACACTCAATAATAGGCTGTAGTTGTAACAAACGGTTAATTTTTATTCGCAATTTTATAATAAGTATTCTGATCACGAACTACACTTTTATAACGTATTTGTATGACAATGTATATATATATATAATGACTTCGTACAAAAATTTAAAAAAAAAATAAACTTTACTCGACAAGTCATAAGTATCCAAATATAAACCGAGTTTTTTTATTCTTTGAACGTTGTGCAATTCCTGGAACTGGAAGCAGTCATCACCTATCACCCACTGTCTCGTGACTGACATACTCGCTAGTCTGCATCACATCTTTTTTTTTCATCGCGCATCATTAACATGAATACATCGATGGTTATCTTCTTGAATCAAATAATCCGTCGTAGTACATAGGGTAATCATTATCAGCCTCATCATCGAGCTCTGCCTTTATCACAACCTCCAAAGGAAGATCCACACATTCTTCGTTTTGAAATTCATTATAAGTGTGCTGTTCGTTAGCCAAATGCTTTCTCTGCCCTGAGTTTGTTGATGTCTTTTGCAATCTTTTAGGGATAGATGAAATGCCTATGCTGCCATTCCGCTTTCCATTAAGTCTCATATTAACAGAGCTAGAGGTTGTACTAATGTGACACTGATGATTACCCATATTTGTAGTGATTTCTTGGTTTGCTCGCTTCGAATTTGTACCCCTAGCTTGTATCACAGCTTTTTCATCTACACCACACAAGTCCGATGTTAACTTGATTATCTATAGTAAAGGACAATGAAAGTAATGATTACTTAAACTAAAAACATTCAGCGTCTACATTTTAAAAAAAATTATAGAGAATCATGGTACAACGTACATTTGGGTTAGGTGATGTCAACACTATCCCATTTCTCATATTGGATCCATTTGTAAGGGTGCGACGCAAATAACTGTATACATTATTTATAATGGTTTCTGCAGGCAGGTCAACTTTTTTCCTATCCTCTTGTTCGCCAGTCCTTTCATCATCATGAGACGACATAGGTACGGCATGGGGCGGTGCTGTACGAGTAAAGAGGCTTGTACTACCTTTTTTTAACGGTGGAGGCTTAGGTAAAAAGGATTTTTGTATCACAGAATTAATTGAATTTGAATTCGACGCTGTTGGCTTCCGCATTCCAACCGTACTATTAGGAATGGGAGCAAGGGATGGTGGTGGTCTTAGAGAGTGTCTGTGACTTTCATGACTGTTGACTATATCACAATTAACACCTCCCTATAGAATAATGAAAAAAGACAAAAATTTAAATTCAAATGTGTATGCACTTTTAAAATTATTTACAAACGCTCTATATTATCCAATGTTGTGGATTCAAGTCTAACCTTTACCAAAGATGAGTTGGAGTCGTCCTCACTTTCAAGGAGTGGGGGCTCATGGTCATGGGACTCTCGAAATATACTAACTGTTATGTCCTTCTCTTTAGGCCTCATTTGGAATCTGATTCTCATTGGACATTCTTTTCTGTTCATGAAAAAATACAGAGCTTTAGTTTGCATGTCTGCCTTTGTGAAGTGATATAAAAATGTCGAAAATAACTAATTACATACATTGCATATCCAAATGCTGAGGACTCATCCCCTCCCTCCGATTGGTTGTCACCATGCTTAATATGTAACTCATCAAAGTATGTACAGCAGAAATCCACCCACCGATATAAAAACCTCTTTCTCTCATCCACTGTTAAGATGTAATCATCCTTATTACTGGGTTTCGGATTCGCAGCGATTCTACGAAAATATTTTTGTGACAAACAAACTTTGTGAGCCAGTTCGTACTTTCGAACTGATTTGGAAACTTCAGAAAAAGATGTGAAGCTCTGTCCTAAATAAATAATCCTATTATCTGGTAAAATGGTATTTGGTGTACGAGCACGTCGGAATCGAACGGTTGGAGACGGTAACATTAAATTTGATTCATCTTGTGACTTGACCTCTTTTTTTACGTGGATTATTTGTTTTCCATGATGACCTAAATGGTCAGATGAATCCATTCTAGTTCAACTTTTTACGTACGATGAAGTTTACGACTGGGGACTCAAATTACTTAGCTCTCCAACAAAATAGGTTGTATTGTAGGTGTTTGGGCACACTTGTGGATCGTTACTACTACAAAATTTACAGGATTAAGAAATTAAATTTGTCTGAGCTTTAGCTTCCAAAAAACGGCTGTCAATTAGCGATCATGATGAATGAAGGGTAAATTTTGAGAAAAACAGTTTTTGTTTACATTCTTCTCGCCTTGTTTGCGTACACGCACTCCCGCTATATAGACGGCAAACATGCAATGTACAGTGTGTTGGTCATCCAAGCAAGAAGAAACATATCTAAATCCAGTCTTCATCTACCAATAGTAGTTCTTTGTCTTTGATATGTTGAGATATCCGGGGATTTGAGATAAATACCCATTTTGCCACTAATTAATTATGCCTGCTGGAATTTATAAGTTATTATAGATCCATTCATATTCATTGATGACGGTGAGTAATGCATGAAGTATTTACATACAAACGATGAACTTTTTAAATTGATCTCAGACGTCACCGTCCGACTTATGAAAGACAAGACAACGATCATCAATCAACGATGATATATGACAAAATACAGTAAAAAACTGAAAAAAATCAAGTACGCATGCATAAAAGTGAAAAAGACCTTCAATATCAATTTTCCCGCTTTAGAATGATTGGCTACCACGTAGTCATGTTCAGCATAATAAAACTCAACTCAACATTCAACTCAACATTAAACTCAATCGGGGGGTATATAAAGGAAAATCTCGCTCAAAAATTCATTTCTGCTCTTAACCTCGTGTGCAAGCTGTCAAGAAAATTTCTACTCATCACATCTACTACTTCTCTTCGTCGATCCTGAGCGTGCCTTAATCACTTGTTGACCATGGCGAAAAAGCGTGCTGAAGCTACTACAGACTCCCAGAAGTCGTCGCAGATTCTGAAATCTTCACAGAAGGAGGTGAAGCCGAAGGAATCCGAACAGAAAACTGGAAAATCTGGCAAGAAGATGAAGAAAGTCAAGGCCTTCAAGAAGCCGGTGTTAGCTGATGCCAAAAAGAGGAAGCGTGCAAGGAAAGAGACTTATTCCACGTTTCTGTACAAAGTATTGAAGCAAGTGCATCCAGATACGGGCATCTCATCCAAGGCCATGTCCATCATGAACTCTTTCGTCAACGACATCTTCGAACGGATCTCTGGGGAAGCGGCTCGGTTAGTCAAGTACGGGAGTTCAAAAACTTTGTCGTCTCGGGACATTCAGACTGCCACCCGTCTGCTTCTGCCTGGTGAACTTGCTCGGCATGCTGTATCGGAAGGGACGAAAGCTGTTGCCAAATTCACGGAATCACGATAAACAGGACTACTACTCCAAACCACTCTAAACCCAACGGCCCTTTTAAGGGCCACCCACATTTACGAAGAGCAAAATTGAAAGCAGCAGCGCTTGGGCAACTATGACCAAACGATTGTTATTAATGCATTAATTGATGTTTCTGTTCTACTAGTGCTGAGATCAAGAAAAATCAGGAAGGGGCGCCAACAATTCACTGCCGATATGCTTCGTTGAAAAATTAGTGTAATAATCATTGAGTTAGGTACACGATTAGTATTTAGTTTTAATTTTTAGCTTTACGTCCTTTATTATATGGAGTAAGTAAACAGTGCACAACGGATAACATGAAATCAGTTGTTACAATATGTATGACGGATACACTTTCAAATATGCAGTCAGTTAGAATGAGAACCAAGATTTTAAACGTAGGACAAACACGATTATTAATTTAACACTAACCTTCAAATAATTAAAGTACGATTCTACATGCTTAATTAGATATTAGATGTAGGTAATTTATGTTTATTAGTAAATATTATGTACATAAAATGAATGTTAAGTCAATTTTATTTTTTTTGTATACTAATTTATGTATTCTGTAGTTGTAGTTTTATATTTTTTCTCAACTTCACCATATCTTCACCTACATTGTCTGTCACTAGTACTGGTATAATTTGGTAAAGGCATCATCATTAAGTTTAAAGTTTTTTTCCCTTGAGAGTACATAATTTTTTAAATGTTTATATTGCATTTAATTTAATCACACATACATTCATCATCATTAAAACTAACTCTACTGCTCACAAATGCAACATTACACTTTTTTTTATTACAGTATTATAATGGCAAGATTTTCTGTTGACTTTTTATTTACCAGCTCAGATATTACTTTTTTTTTATGTAACTCACAATCAAAGCGTACCAATCAAACAAACTAATTAGTCGTCAACAATGATGATGATGAATCAAGAAGGAAACATACTTTTTCCGACTCTGATCTGATGGTTGATTCATTAGCGAGTGATGCATTATATTTCTGTATTTGTAAAGGAGAAAAAGCACAAGACATGCTTTCTCTATTATTTGCTGGTTAAATGCTATATATTTATATTTCATATTTTTTATGTACTCGTCGTGTCGTGTTGGGAAAAGAAAGAGCATCATCATCCAGACTCACCGATGACAATTATTATTCTTTCGTAGTTTTTGGAAGTCTACAGACAGAGTAGATCAGAGTGCTGACAGAAAAGCATGTGGTTTTTTTTTAAAATTACAAAATGTGTATGTGATGAACAAAAAATTGGTATATTCGTACACAAGTATTATAATAACATATAAATTTTTTTATAACATAATGTTGTTGTTGTACATACAATACTTATCTATAATTTTGTACGTAATTTTTGGATTACGTCTAGCTAATATTTTATTTACATTTTTTAAAACTTTTTTTTTTATACTAAACTAGTATATTCATGTATGTGTTTCTATTAATACAGAGAGCTCTCAAAAGCGAGACACACGGAACTTGGTACTTTCACCTGCCTGCGGAAAACATGTAACGCGTGAACCTTAATATATTATGTAACAATGTGTCTCTAGCTATGTGCATATATGGTTCACACTAGTAGTTTTGTGTCCTGTCCATTGTCCGCAGCCTATAAATGTATGTTTTGCACCAGTGATTCTTTTTCAGGTAAGTTAACATGGTTTCTGCACAATATATTGCCACCAAGAAACTAGGTAAGTAGCATAAAAAGACAACATTTTTTGATACAGAGTATGAAAAAGGTGTACATGCAAGAATGCAATTCATGAAGAAGCATGAACATGTACATACGAGAGAGAGAAAAAATGCTGTAAATAATAGTTGTTTCTATTGTGGCAAGGGAATTTTGTGACTTTTGTGGTTCCCGTCTTGCATAACTCCAATAATCACTGCTCTCCTTTCTCCTACTTTCTCTCTTAGCATTATTTTTCTTGTTGTAATTTTTCAAACATTAATAATGGTATAAACATCAATCATGTAATCAAACAGATACTCACATTTTTTTAGTACACAAATCTATAACTATTACACCTATACAGTTATTTGAATTGTAATTATATGCATATTATGTATAAATAAATAACAGCAGTAATTTATTATTGAGTTATATGTAATATGTTTGTATATGAACAACAGGAATTTAAGTGCACATGAACAGACAACAACAGTTAGTAGTAACAACGATAACAACAACAAGAAAGTCTGTTTTTGTGCTCCGGATGTACAAAAACACAAGTAACCGGCCATATATAGTAGTCATGTTCATTATTTTATGCAGATATGCAGAGCGATTTATTAGAACACATTCACCATTATTCGATCATATCCAGTCAGCCAGCCAATTAATCAGGAAGATTGTGTACTTTCTCTACGCCAGACATATAGCTCATCCCATTATTATTCGTGGTCAACTCTTACCACCAGCAAAAATCGTAACAAACTGACATATACATAGAATATAATAATAATGATGAGAAAAGATAATAATAATAAATTGTTGGTTTCAACAAATCTTATTAGGAATACATGGTACGAATATTTGTAATAACAATTGCGTGTAACAAGGGTACACAACTGGAAGATAGAGAGAATATGAAAGCCCAAAACCATTCATCTACTTTTACTTTTACAAATTACAATTATATGATGATGATGTGTGATCGATTTAGTAAAGTTAGCAGAACGGAGGGAACTCAGTACTTTCATCAAACATTCTTGATTGTATGAAAAGTAATTTAAAAAGTTACTAAATATACCTGCACCTACTAGTAAATAATCAAATGTAGACAGAATACGCATTGTTATATAAAGTAATAAAAATGCATTTTTTTATAAACTTGGAATACAAATACAATTGATAGTATATAGATGGTGCTGATATTGGTGACGATATTATTGATGAAATTTGATAACTGTTAATAGTAGCAGTAGTAAGAAGTAGTATTGGTATCGGTGGACACACTAAATACTCAATGACACAATTAGGGAGTCGGGGCACGGGATACGTATAGTTTGTTATGCAAAGATGGCATGAATAACGTACGTACATATAAGGATTCTTCATTCAAACCAGCTTTATGACGAGTTTTTCATATAAGCACCAAAACCTACTTTCCAAATATTACTTTCTCCTTCATTTTTTCATTAGATAGCTAGTGTATTTTTGTTGTGGATAGCGGGCTTTTTATGGTGCAAAAATCGTTTTCTGCTATAATTTAATTAAGTAACAGTTGCAGCATCAAACGCTTACTTTTAGTATGTTTTTTACCATCGTTTAGGCGAGTGAATGCTAACTCGGATTTATTCTGAACAAATTGCATTAGTGTTCAGTGTCTATCTGTCGGTCTGGAGTCTGAACACGTCGCGCTGTTTCTTATGAATCGGTCTATTATTTTATGGAATTGTGTGGTATATATGGTTTATTTTTTATCTACTAGATCTAAGATTACTAAAAGTGTTTGTGTAGTAGTAGCTATTACGTAATGGTACCATATATTTTTACATACGTTATATAATAATGGATGTTCTTATTAGTTCTTGCTCATTGCGATACACGTTATGGTATTTTTTTTACTAATGTCCAGTTTGCTTTTCTAATTTTCTTATATTTCTTGTATATCATATTTGGATGAACAAGGCCGACTTGAGCGGTGAAATGGAATTGGCTACTTGCGCTGAAACTTATGGTGTCGATTTGAGAAAAATTATTTTTGACTCATCCCAGAAATCATGTATGGATGCGATACTAAATTTTGGCAAAAAGTACACATAATCTATATACATGTTGAGTAGAAAGCACAAAACTATTCACACAACAACACCTCCTTAAGTAATATATAAGATCTATATGAACGAGCATTTAATTAAGTATAAAGTGAGACTTTCTCAAGTTGAACATCAATCAAACCAACGCCTACAGTATGTCACGTCCCATGCTATATTATGAAGTAATACAAAATCTGTATCAATATGCAATTATACGTGGACATTGGTTTGGTAGGGTTTCTAATGAATAAATTAGCAGCAATCTTTCTCGCACGGAAACCTTTATATGGAGAACAGCCCACCACCATCATGAACCTCCCCACGTATACACATAATTCTAAATATTGGTAAAACTAATTAATGCCATCAACTGAATTCTACGAATAATCTATAACTTAAGCAATACTTTTTTACGGAATAATAGTGGTGGTTGTGGTGGTCTAGGGTTTGGTTGTCAGTTATAGCCATATCACGAAAAGGCGGGGCTGATTAGTCGATAAGCAACTCAAAATGTGTGGAGCCAACTCGTGCGATCCTCTCCGATATTACATTCCTTGCAAATGCTTTGCATTCCACATTAATCAGAACAGCAGGAACTGGATTGGTGAACTGAATCATGATGAATGGTGGTTGGTAACCTTTCTGATTCATGTAGGGGAAAAAGTGGCCTGGAATTCCTCGCATTGGGTAGTACAGAATCTCTCCTGAAATATGGAAACGGTAAGTTAGCGATAACTTCCTGAGGTTTAGTTGTTGTACTTTACAGGAATTTCCTTTGGCATGTGGCATAATATATATATATGGAATGGGAGGATATGTGAGACAGGATATTATGCGCAGCAGACGAGTATTATTATGTAAGTGTTAAACACAACACGAAAATGTTTGGTTCGCTTATCTAATCTTTAATCTTACCTGTATTCTCCATATCGGCAACGTTTTCACCTCCACATGAAATCCAAACGGTCTCCAAATGACGGCGGAGGAGACCTGCATCCCTTTTATGATCCAACTTTTCAACTTCTTGCTTGATGTGCCTTGCCAGATCGTCTGGCATTCCCTTTTTCTGCTCTCCTATAATGTCCTTGTCGAACAGCTCTTGACTGAACTCGGATCTTGAATCCCTGTATCCATACGCCTCAGGCTTCCAGCCGTAGATTTTATTGAGTTTGATAATGAAGCAAGGTTTCCCTTGTCCATACCCAAAGTCATTATCCTTTGTGCATGGTCCAAGTTGTTTGAGATCAATGAGACAAGACTTATTCCGGTTGGTTGTATTTTCAGTGCCCAATGTGCAACTGTGAGTTTTTTCATTCCCAGCCTCCTTTTGGATTTCCTCTACGTTATCCACAAACTCTTCTAGCTGTTTCGACCAGAATTTGTAATCATTTGGATCACTTTGCTTGAACCAAATGAGAGTTGAGTCAGTACTGTCCTCCTGATGAGGTCTAGGACGAAACCCAACTCCGGGATTCGTCCCAATCAAACTGGAGCCCATGGTCCATTTAGGGGAATCCAAACTTATTGTAAGGTAGAATAAATAAAAGTTGAGCAGGGAAAATGCAGCTAATGCAATGTAGAATATAATATAAAAAACGAATATCAGCAACCAGGACATTCCCGTTCGACCAAGAACGGCTCCTGTTTCCGGATTGTATAAAAATTCTTTAAAGCCTTCTTCTTTCTTGGGCTTTTGGGTCGGTTGCAGCATCTGCTTGGTACTTGGTTCGGTCGTCATTTTGATGTTTTTTAAATGTTGCTTTGAATTTTGAGAGAAATGATCCTTTAAAAGGCAATATACTTGGGTGAAAGTTTCCCTAATATAAACACAATCTGTTTTTTTACACTCCTTTCTTCTTTTCCTGTCTTTCTACAAGGCTGAGCCACCGCTACGAATTTAGGGCCAAATACACTTCCACCGTCACTTCAATCATGCACACTTTGCGTTATACTCATTCACTGTAAGCACCAAAAAATTTCTAGATCATTTGCTTTCTCAAACTTTTTTCTCAACCCCAAAATTTTGTAATACTATGAGTGAAAATCGACTTTTTCCAAACTGTTAAGGAGTTTTCCAGTGAAGTTCAGGTCGAACCTTTCTCTGTAAAAGTAGGAGTAGAAAAGGATTACTTTTCATTTGAAGCATTAGCAACAAATTTCAGCATAGTGCAGATATTATTACAGAATTGTGTGTATGAGAGAGTGTGAGAAAGAGAAGAGAGAGAGAGAGAGAGAGAGAGTGTGTGCTAAATCGGAAGGCTAGCACATACCAAAACCCCTAGAAAATGTAGACTTG
Organism: Orchesella flavescens; assembly: GCA_964034955.1. NCBI lineage: Eukaryota > Metazoa > Arthropoda > Collembola > Entomobryomorpha > Orchesellidae > Orchesella > Orchesella flavescens. The sequence continues at coordinate 21,998,243 of OZ035955.1, forward strand.
ATTTTCTTTTACCCTATATATAATTTCAACAAGCGTTACTACTACCACCACTGCAAGAAGGAAGCCAAATGGCTGTCACACAAAAACTAAACGAACATTCATTTCTCTGCTACTACTGCATTCATACCCACCACCACCACCGTGTGTGTGTATTGAAATTATGCTTTTACAGCAGTATGAGAGTTATCAGTGCAAAAGCAATTGTGGCATATCCTGCTCGTGTCTCTCTCTTCCCAAAGACGACTATAGGGTTTGCAAAACAGAACTGGCGAAAAAATGATGACGATTACATGGAGAAAGTGGTCGACTATACAAATACTCCAACTTCAGCCAGAGAGTTATATATACAGAATACAAAACTTGTCTTTGTGTGTGTGTGTGTGAAGTGTGCTTGGCTTGGCACACGAAATTCAGAGAGAAACATTAACATACATACATATTTGCTTCCCCAACATATAATACTTGTTCAGAAGAAGGAGAAGAAGAAGAAGAAGAGAAAGGGATGATAATGCTTGCAGTAAAGTAAAGTTGGTGAGTGCTAGCCAGTAGTAAAAGTTTCAACAGCAGAGAAAACAGGGGGAAAAGTTGCTTTTGTGCAGATAATATATAATACGCAAGCCAAGAGAGGACCCACGTCAATGCTCTTATAGCTGCGCCAAAAGCTCAAAACATCCAGTCGATAATATGCGGACCTGTGCTGAGCGTCCTGGCTGGCACAGTTTATTTATCCTTTTTTATCCGGTTTTCATATACTGCTACGTACGTGCAGTTGTACAACATGTATAGATGAGCACTACTTTCTCCTTGTTCAAATAATGTACATTCATTACATATACTAAACCAAATATATATAAATATATATAGATATTACTCTTCTGCTCATATACACATACTCAAGCTATATACTTTTAACCTCCTTTTCTATATTTCTTGTATAATGTACCTATAAATAAATCGTGGCAATTTCCGAGTATCCTTGAGCTCAAGAAAAAACCCAGGAATCCATTTTTATAACACTGGTATAAAAAAAAGAAACCAGTGCTGCATTCATATATTGTAAAACGAGAGAAATAACAGCATTTTGTATCGCATTACTGGAAAAGTCCTTCTTTAACCCTGTCGTATTGCATTTATTTGTTGGAAATTCCATAAACCACATTGTCCGCAATTGTATGTAGGAACCATTTTTTTGTGTGAATGTTGAAACTATGCATGTCTCACAATCGTAATCATAATAATATCGCAATGAATGTGAATACCCATTTCATTTCCGTGTGACCTATGGGCTTACCAAAGTCATACAATATAATTATTGATACTATAGTGGAGAAAGTTGGTATAGGCAAATGACGCGAAAGAATCAAATTAGAGTATTGATATGGATCCATAATATTTTTATATTTTTGGTTGTTGATTTATCTTTGTTCATGTGTACCATAAACACCTACCGTCTTTCACGTAGGAAACCCTTCCGATTATGAGATTCTTGATCATGGTTGTAAAGAAATTGATTGAAATAATAAGAAGGTATAAAATGAAACAGAATTTTCCCCCTTTTCTTTCTTGTCTAGCTCCTTCTTTGCACGTTTTTGTTATTCTTGTGTGAAAACTATGTCTTTACATGTTTTATTTCCTTTTGTCCGCTGCTGTCTCTTTGGTCTTTATCTAGTTCTCTTTGTTGCATTCGGAAAATAATGGGAAAGGAGCGCTTCGTTGCCTTGTCCGTGGGGCTTTGTCTATTACTATCCGTGGGTCGGTACAATAAGTACCTTTGTACCTGTTATTTCCTTTGGGAATTCGATCCATCATATACAAAAGATTATTTTGATATTTATATGCATAATACATTATGTTCACTCACTCACTCGGAACAACGACAGTGCTATTAAAGGCTCAATTCCTTAAGATTTGATAGGAGACATGTAGTGAGATGTTGTGCTGTGTTGCGAGCTATATATAATATATGTATTATAATAGCTCTATAGTATTTGGTGCAAGCTTATAAATGATGGGAAATCATTTCAAGAGAATGTTTTCCAAAAGCTTAGTTCCTGTGTTGAAAAGGCTACAGTTCCAAATGCAATAAATAAGATGCAAGTTTTTTCTTTGGTGGAAAATCCAAGTTCGTATTAGTAGGAGAAAGCTGATGTGTACATTCTTGCGAGCATGTTTATACCAATTGCATATCACAAGGCTATAACCTACAACTGCGTCCTTCCATCATATGAGATCACTCACGATGGGATTATGAATTAATTTTAAGCACTACCAATAATTAATTTAGCGCTTTACAAAAATACGCTAACAGCAAAAAGCATTATTTTACAAGTTTTTAAAATTTTAATAAACCATAATAAACCAAACACACACGCTGCAACAAATCGTCATTTATACGTGCAACGCTAATTCTATATTATATTAATGAAAATGTACTACAACTAATTCATTAGTTAGACATCAATTGGTATTACAATTAATATACAATTTAAGTATAGAATAGGTATAGATCTATAAATCACTTTACAAACAATAAATTTTCAACACAAATTGTTATATTAATACTAAATTTCTTGAAAATACTGAATCAGTACTCAGTACATGTTACAGGACGGATCGGTGAGATACATATAGTCATGTTCAAGATCTGTAATTCCTTAAAACTAGAAAACACTCATAGCCAGACGGCTATTTATAATAAACTTATTGTCAACAATATCATATAATTATATTTCTCTTCTTAGAACCTGGTCAGTCTACCATTACAAATTTTAGCCAGTTACAAACCTAAACTCTCATATTTCATTAGTAGGAGAAAATGCAAAACATTATAATCTATGGTAGGTGTACAAGTACAAATACACTCCTCTATAACTTTGTACTTGATAACTGCCTAAATTTTGAGCCATTTTTCAGTGGCCAGTCGGGTATCAGTTTCCCAAAAGTGTCTTTGAAGAAAACTTTATTCTGCAAACTTTTTATATACATACACACATACGCTGTAGATGATTTGCAGATTGACTTTTACCCATGATTATACCTAGAGTTGCGTGTAGTCTAACAATTAGAGTCCTAAAACGTACATCATTTCTTAAAGCGATCGAGTTACGGGACATTATATATTTCGTTTTCAAAGCTATATGTCATGCTTTAAAAGGCATGACAAAACAAACTAAAGGAATGTATACCATACCACAGGTACACAAGTGCTTTACTTTTATTTCATTAAAGCTAAATAGCAAGGACAAAAAATAAGCCCTTCTTTTGTCCAGGGCTAAACGGAATATTTAATCGGAATGTAAAACTGTAAGACAAAATAAGGTCGACTTTATGTGTCTTTTACTTTTATCTGTCAACTTGATCGGACACCATGAATGGAATTATGATTGTCCTGTCATGAAAAGTTATTAGAAACTATCGAACCTATTTTGTTTATGAAAGTAGGAAAGTACTCCAGAAAGTGGGAAAGTATGTACACTATTTTGTCATTTTTATGTTCTTCTTGAGTGCTTCGCAAACTATCCATATGTGATTTGTAAGGGAGACACTGCGGTAAATGGATTGCATGTCCCAGAACAGTCTAGTATGAAAAGCTTTCGTAATAAGTAGTATCGTATTCACTTCTTTCTACTACTTCTCTTGTCTTTGGTGCAACTTGGCAAGTTATTGGGAAACTCTGGCTGATTTCTCCCAAACCGAAAGTAATTGTTTGGATATGAATCCGGGTTAGCATGAGGACCAGCATTCAACTGCATCGGAACATTTGTCCTCTGCATTATCACGCCAGGCTGCTGGTTGGTATGATAATGCATAGGTCCAGCCTGCTCATAAAAATATTGGATACGAGCAGTTGAGGGAATTGGTATCGGGGACGGTGGCGGTGGTGGTCTCATGATTACGGAGCTAATATGACAACTGCGTGTGCCGCCAGCTCCAGTATTATTTTGAAAAGGTAACATGGGAGCAGGAGACATAGGCATAGGAGACATACAAATGGGTGCTGGAGACATAGGCATAGGAGACATACAAATGGGTGCTGGAGACATAGGCATAGGAGACATACAAATGGGTACTGAAGACATAGGCATAGGAGACATACAAATGGGTGCTGAAGACATAGGCATAGGAGACATACACCTGGGTGCTGGAGACCTACAAATGGGTGCAGGAGACATACACATGGGGGCATAAGAAAACCTTGGCTGACTCAAGATGGACATGTTATGCCGTTGTTGCTGCTGTTCCGCAATGTGTAAGGAGCTCGTTACTGGCCTTGTTCTGCTCGTTTCTGAAACGGGTCGTGTCAGCATCTCAGAGAGTCTGGATCTGATGTCAGGTGCTGGACACGCAAGCAGACTTTTTAGCGACGGCGATGACATGCCTGGATTTGGATGCGGTTGTTCCATACCAGGATATGAAAAATGTGGTGGTAAAATCCTCGTGAAGCCACTCGCAGTTGCACGTTTTTTGATCATTTGAGAGTGAAACGCTGGAAATAGTTAATATGTATTACGATGAACATTGAATTCTGTACCATATGTGCATGTTAATGAATGAACATTTAACTGTCATCATGCAGAACATCAATTTCATCTGAACAAAAAAGCTCCCTTTAGCCATGCTACATGAAATAAAATTAGTTTGACCTAAAATAGGTCACACAGAAGGAACAGTTCCTTCTTTGGAATTCTGTTCTGATGTTTACATAACATATAAAGCAAACAATCATATCATCATTCTCATGCTTGAACAATGGAATATTCCCGAATACGTTAAATTCTATCCCAAAAAATAACTACGCTAAACTTTTTAACCAGGATTCACATACTATACTGCCAATCGAATTGAAACAATTCCCTGAGAAGGGAAGTTGACGTTTGTAATTAGAAATGAATGCATTTGAGTTTAAAATTTTATTTCCTCTGATTCTTTTAACATTATTAAGTTTCAGCTGCGAAAAAATATTTTTTTATTTTGTAAAATAGTTCAGAAGAACTCACCGTTTGTAGTTTAAACTTGATTGGGTCGTTTGGATCAGTTGTTGTTGAGTATATCGCCAAATAAATGAAATGACATATGACAAAGTATATTAAAATAGTCCAGCTATAGTACATATTTACAGTTTAAAAGTGATAAAATTACATTTAACAAAAATCGCCAGTCAGTATTAGTGTTACTTTAAAAGAAATGTTAGCCTTAGTAATTATTTATAAAAGTAGAGTATGGTATTGTGAAGTACTAGGATTGGAAATATTTATGTGATTTCTCACTATTATTTTTTGATGATTATTTGAGAAAATCAAATAATGTTTTATGCTAAAAATTCATGAGCTATTCTTTATAATATGTAAAAAGAAGTGCTCACCCCAAAATACCCCCTGGCACTTGGCACTTGGCGGCGGCTTCTATCCCCCTGAGCCCCTCAGCTCAACTGATACTTTTTTTGGGCCCTTGTACTTACTCTCGGAGAAATTTTGGGATGAGCAAACATTATAGCTGTGATAGTTATACAGTATACACATTTTTTTAACACAAACGAAAATTGGATACATGTTAGTTTGTTTTACACGTACAGTTAGTTAGTAAACACGATTTTGTTTTCACATGGACACACAACAGAAACACAAGACACAGAAACAACATTTCATACTCGTTATTATCATTATTAATATATTACTACTGGTTAAAAGCATCCGTTAGGTACCTGTATGCATTCTAGAGCCAGCGGTCGAAGTTACTGGCGTCATAGGTCTACCTACAGAACCTGGCGTATTTGGTCTTCCCGACGATGGCGTTAAGGGCCCTTGTGCACCAGGCGTTGCAGGACCTTGAGGAAGGTTTACACCTACAGTAGTTCCAGAAACCGTTGCTTTGCCTAAAAAGAGCAGTTTTCATTAGTTAGCAGCAATAAAATGCATTCTTGAATGCTGGTGAAAGTTAATAATAGTGGTTAAATATAAGAAAATAAAGAATACTTTGTTGGGTTCCCGCAGATTGGAGATCGGCAAGGATGGACTGCCAAACGTTAATCTTTTCGTAGTTCTTTTTGAGTAATTCATCCTTACGAACTAATTCAAACCTTAATTCACTTGCATCATCTTTTATAATCAATTCCGGCTTTTGAGCTGCTATTTCCAAACGCTTCTTCAAAAAGTAGCCTTCCATTGACCTTGCTTGTTCGATGAAGGTGGTGAGTCCTTGCTCAACGTCCACCCGAATCTCATCTTTGTCCACATTTGTTAATGTGTCTTCCTTTGTGATTGCAGCAAGACAACTCTGTAAATGTGAATAATTTGTAAATTTAAATGACAAGTCAGGTCAAAAGAATAATAAATTACTAAACTACATGATTCAAAGGATGATAGGTTATTAAGCCAACGCTTAAAATACACACTATCAACTTGTTTGTGATCAAGCATACCATAAAAGCACCTTCCAATTTGTCAACTGGGTTGGAGTGAACGAATCCATTGGAGCCCGTGCCGTTTGTAATTTCCGGATTCATAACTCAATATTTACGTAAGTATGCCACGCTAACAATTTAAGTCCGGATCAATTTCGTAAAAGATAATCACTTGAATCTGAATGTATAGTGTACAGTGTTAACAATAACAATTGAGAGGTAGATAATAAGAAGTTTAATTATTATTTAAGCGTTTACATTTTCATATATTCATTTAGATACAGACTGACTGACAAGAAGCTTGTCAATGCCCAACAACAACAACTCGGTGCATTATTGTATTGCATTCTTGTTGCATGTCTATATTGTCTATGTATTCCTGTATGGGTTGATACAGATGAACCAAAAAGTTACCTCCCGCGACGCTGCTCGTATAAGGGGATACTTTTGTTACTGCATAAAAACGCTTACTTGAAGGCGTATCTAAAAAATTTATTTAGAATTTATTCATTCATATCTTTTTATTATGAAAACCTTGTCATTCGGCTTCGACTTTGTCATTTGTTAGTTGTAATTTTTTCAAATCTATTTTTTGTACCATTTCTAAACATCATTGTAACATTTCGAAGGAGTTGACAGTGTTGACACTAACATTCACAGTGAATTGATTGAAAATATCAAGTTTTGACAATGTTTGCAGAGGAGTTTCGAATCGGTCCAAGTAAGTTACATCGTTCATGGTAGCCCCATCCCTATTTTCTATAAATTGTTTGTTTTTTGTTTCAAATGCGCGTTTATTTTATCGCATATTTAATGCGAACAAAAGCTAAGTTTTGGTGGTCATACTTTAAATATGCTTAGCATAACTATATAGGCTATAATTCAATCTCAAGGAAAACTAGTCAGCAAAAAATGCATATAATAATATTGCATAGTGCATACACACTTATTTCTTTCGTTCGCTGGTATTTGCGTGCCTGCTTTGTACTTCTGACCATCATATATTATTCATCCTCAAAACATAACAAAGGCTAATGGAATTTTGGGTTCATGAGTAATCAACTGGGCAATTCAGCATAGTTTTACTTAATGGGCTTGTTAGCGACCTTTGGATCCAATCAAGGTCTCATTTTTCTACAGATAGTAAGTATCATAGATATATGGACAGAGTGATCTCTAAATTAGAGACTCTAATATACAAGTCCGTAAGGTAATATTCCATTCCATGGGAATATGGGATGCATAGACAAAGTAGAAAATGAAATGTGAACAGTTTGCGTCATAATATATCCAGTTTCTCACAATCAGCTCAGACGTTCTTTTATGGGAAACCTCTAATAAGCTATCTTAGCTCTTCTAATATTAAGTTCTTAATGATGAATGAAAATCTTTACATGAAGCAAACAGCATACGTTGCTTTTGTTCTTAACACCAACTTTTTTGATGATGCTTCTTAACGATTTATTATGAAGACAGCCTCGTAATTGTGATAGCGATTGATCTGTAATTCATGTACTTCAGTGTTACATCCATCCTTATAGTCCAGGCGTATCATTGGAAAGTTGATTTGAGGATAATTTTTTTTTCACTCATGGTTCATGTACAGCATTTTTCATGTTTGCATCAGATCAGCTTCAAATCATACTTGGAGCATGTGATGTGGTTTTCAATCTTTTCTTTGTGAATGTAAATACAATGTGCACATTTAAAAGTACATGTTTGTCTCATACATTGGGACCCTACATTCATATTACATTTATATGCATACACACGTGTAATATCTAAAAAGTGGAAATGCCAGTATTGACTATTGTGCAATGTATTTATGTATGCTGCATGAAAAAAATTCTCACATTTCAATGTATTTTGATGGGACTTCCCTTCTCATGAGGACGCAAGCAACCACAACATTTGCACAAGTAAGAGTTTTATCATGTACTCTACTCTCGTTGTTACTCCTCATCATCTTACCTCAAAGTCAATGGTATCATCAACATCTCCGATACTTAAGTTTTTGAACTTACGTTGTTTACACACCTGTCTTATTTGTGTCTCTACTGAACTTTCAGTTTTGTTTTGAAAGTTTATATAATACGAGTTTTTAGTTCACAATTATGATGTAAAAGCAATTACCAAGATTAGCCAAAGCAATAACCACGTAAAATACCTAGGTGTAATCAGTCCAGTCCTCTTTGTGAAAGGAAATCAAGAAAAAGGCGAGGTAGGGGCAACCACAGAACAGTACAAAATAAATTATCTTATAATACTGAATATTTTGAGTGCATCAAGTGCCACTACTTTACGGAATAACATTTCAATATTGCCAAACCGAGCCCTTTCTGTTTGGAACATGTAAACATACATGTAAATTATAAAGGTCAACGTAAAGGTAATTTCACTTATTAAATTTATAAGCATATTCATTATGCAGGGCTGGGTTTTATTTATGTCACGTCGCATTGCATTGTGTCAATGTTTTTTGCCATAAAATTATAAAAACTATCGTTGATCATAGCATAAAACTTTCACACCAACGAGCTAAAGTTATAAACATGAGTAATATACTGCTGAGCTGTTGTATGAGCAAGTTAATTGGATAATTGATTTTCTAACGTACTATTAGTTAGTGCATGCGCATCAAGGCAACAGTAAAAATAGCATGCAATGGAGTGTAATAGGAAAGTAGGCTGACCAAAATTACAGTCTTATTTCAGCCATCTAAACTACATGATGTAAGAGTTAAAAAAGCCATGGCCGTTGTCCATCGGAAGTGCACATGATGATAATATATGATCCTGTTCCGTCTATTCAATAGCTTGATATCAGTTTCAGTCACAGATTACAACGTATAGTACTACATGCAAAAAAATGTCCTGTCCTACCATATAAAAAGAAACTCGAGAATATGTACATATATATCGTACATGAGCGTTTTCAAGCGTCGTAATAAAAAATAAGTTATACATGTTCTAGGGAGTTCGGAAAAAACTCTAAAAAGCATTAGAAGCAGAAGTGTTTATTTTGAAATTCTGTTTGTATATAGATTTGCTCAGGACTTTGTGGAAGGAATCTAGCCTTGGACAACTTGTTCTGACGTTCTGTAGCACTAACAGCAACAGATGTATGTAACAGATATGTTTGTCTTCCATATATTTCAATGATTATAAATAGTTTTCAAACAGTGAGTTTCCCAAATTTTAAAAGTTGATCAAATTATGTTTATTTTTTAGTTGAAGCAGCATGATCTTGCAGACTTCGTGATGTGATTGTGATGGGGGACTGAGGCACAAAAGAGAGGATATTGTTTAGCCTTATCGTTTAGACACGTTTTGTCTTTTGGAAGGACATATTCATTTGGAACTTTTGAAGGTACACATAAATATAAAAGTACAATTTTCATTTCTTTTGTATTTTGACCTACGTCTACATATTAATGTCCATAAAGTTAACCAATGGATTGTCTGATCTTGCAGGAAAACGGGAAGACATTTCAGAGATTGAATTTTTAACTTTAATTGCTGGTAGCTTGCTCCAAACAGTTGAAAATGGAAGATTTTCTTGTTTATGTTCTTACCTACAATGTGGGTACCAAGTTTCCAGCGTCTGATGAAGATTTTAAACAGCTACTTGGCTTAGAATCAGGAAATCGCTCATCCTCAGAATACATTAATGTTCCTGACCTTTACGTAATTGGGTTACAAGAAGTGAAAGCACAGCCTCAAAATATTGTTTGGGATGCATTGTTTGATGATCCCTGGACTGTCAAAGTACGGGACATGCTGGCACCCCTCGGTTTAGTTAAAATTCACACACTTCGAATGCAGGGTATTGTGACCAGCTTATTCTTGAAAAGAAGTCACTTGACGTTTTTGAGAGATGTGGAAACACTATGGACACGTCGAGGGTTTGGAGGAATGTGGGGAAATAAAGGTGCTGTTTCGATACGACTTGGAATTCATGGCTGTTCAATTTGTTTGGTTAACTGCCACTTGACACCACATGACCAATTCTGTCAAGAGAGGGTGGATGACTACCGAAACATTTTGACTGGTCAAACTTTCTCTCAACAAGAAACGTCCAACATTCTCTTTCACGACTATGTGTTTTGGTTTGGAGACTTGAATTTCCGTTTGGATGGCAGTCTCTCATCAACGGAAATTGCTGAAATGATTTCCCAAGGAAAGAGCCATGACCTAATGAAGCATGATCAATTGATGAAGGTACGACGAACTGGGGATGCATTTTCTGAATTGAGTGAAATGGCCATTTCCTTTCCTCCAACTTTTAAATTTGAATCTGGAGTAGATAGCTACGAAACAAAAAGACGTCCAGGATGGGTGGACCGGGTTCTATATCATGTGAACACAAACGCTTATGACAATGTGACTTTGAAGATAAATGGACTCAACTACAAATCTCACATGAACTATAGGTCCAGCGACCATCGTCCTGTCACAGCAATGTTCCAAATCAAAGTGTTCAGACCAACAATAGAGAAATTAGTAGAGTTTCACAAAGTCTCGACGTGGCACACTAACGAGGAGAATAAAGTTTTCTTCAAAATTAACCCAACGTTGGAAACATCTCATGATGATTGGATTGCTCTCTTCAAGGCTGACTTTTCAAGTCTGGATGAGTATGTTGCGTATGTGTATTCACCAAAAAACAATGTTCATGACTACTGTGAAGACTCAACTGATAGTAGTAGTGCTAGTCCGTCATCATCAAACCGTCCAGGAGAGTATTCAGTTATATTTCCGGAAACTAGCGTAAATTTTGATGGAAGTTATGTCATATTATACTTTTCACATGCCTCACGCTCAATTTATGGTATGAGCAATACTTTTGAGTCTGTCACAAGGGCTGTCGAATATTCCTGCTAATAGCTTTAGTGTTTCAACAACACTTCAAGGAGTGTAATATGTTTAATTTTTACAAGCAATACATTAAGAATCCTTGTACGATTCTTATATTTTCCGTTAGTTAATAATTTTACTTATGTTATTCCAACACATAACAATTTTCTTATCAAGTAGTGGATGTATGCTGTAAGCAATATGCGTTACATACAAGTTAAAGCGCATTTAAGAAGTTTTCTTGTGTCTTTTATTTTATTTCACCAGCCCTCCGAAGTGATATTTTTACTTGGTTTAAATCAAGGTGTTTTTAATCGTCTCTGAAATACTTTTAAATTATATTATGATGAGCTACAATTTACAATTAAATATATTATGCCATTACGTTAGGAAGCTGGAGTTCCTTTTTATCACTTTGACTTGACATTCTATGTGTATAACATTATTAGTATTAGGTTGCATACATTGACGATCAACATCAGCCTGCAAATGCAGGTACGAAGCCTACAACAGGGATGTATTTGATGCATATCAATTTTAATTTAATATTAAGTTTGCCCAAAATGATGTCTTACCTACGTACGTAGTGCAGTACGAATCACAAAATCATCTAATGATAAAAGTTATCTTTACGGTTATACTCAGTTGTAAGCATTCCCCAGAAAACTATATACTACATTGTCAAGAACCAGTAACTGTTGTAAGTAATAATTGGTGTTGTCTAATAATAATTATTGTAAGTCGATAAGCAAATAAAATTAGTATGAAGAATGACCTTGATTTTTCAGTTTTAATCGTAAATATGAAATGTAAAAAATAATAAACCATGATTAGTTTCAGTGCGGAAACAAGATGTACAAGCCGACAAGCCTCCTGTAGTCAAACGTCAGAGAGTTAAGTTAAGTGATGGTAAGCTCACAGATAAACTATAATAGGTAACATTTATTGTAAAGCACAAAAAACAAAAGCTCGTAAATTTAGAAAGCATGCATTAATTGATGCATCAATTTGTACAACAATGTGTAACAATTTAATAACTGAAAAAGCATTATTTTTCGGTGCTGCATAAGCTGGACAGTAACTACTCCATGTGAAGAAACGTGCAATACAATTATTGTAGAATACCTGAGAATTAGTAAGCTATTGTGTTTTTGTGTGCTATGCTAATGTAAGAACAATGTAATTTTATTACAAGCATTTAACTGTTAAGCTATTTGTATTACACTGGAAAAATCTACTTATGGAGAAAGAAAATATATTCGTAGAAAAGACATTAAGAAATTATAATTATTGATGTAGCAGCTAGTCCATAGATATTTTAAGTAGTTTTTAAACATGATGATGTATGTGCTAAACAAACAAATAAAACGGACAGTGAAGCTTCAAAAGATGTTACAAGGAAGTTGAATATTATTTAGCATAATATACAGAGGTATGTCTGACTTCTGATAAATAAAAAAATTATATATTATACATTCCTGCTTTAAACAACAAAGATTTAAAATTGGAAAAGCATTATAATATTCATTTATACGATATTCAATATTGAAGGATATTCAAATTCAATCATCGTTTTTACCAAGATTTTTTTTGCTTGCTATGCCGTGACATGTAGTAATTCTATGAGATGATAATCAAACATGATCTGTTTTTCTTCTCGGAAAATAATCAAGCTATACTCCAGTTCAAAATCAGACCAATACAAAAACACATACAAAATACGTACTAAGGTTGGTTCGTTGGCTGTAGATGTATATGGTAGATAATTCAGCATTTACTTGCTTGGAAATAATACATCCAAACTATAATGATTTACCTTCACCTTTAGTTTGGCTTCCAATTTCTCTGGTTGATTCATATTTTGATGGCTTGCTCTTGTTTGTGTATCATATCATAAACATATCAGATATCACGCAATTAATCTAGTGTCATATACAAGGACAAAGAATATAAATTTTTCATGATGATTTAGATAGACTCTATCGTTCCACGCTAGACTCCAGACACAATACCCACATATTGAACTTTGAGCTCGAGTTTTATTTGAAATAAAACCTAAATACATCATCTCTAATTCGAATATTTGGTGTTAGACACGTTATGTACATATGTTCCTAGTATTAGCTCTGAAAGAAAAGATAAATCATGAAAGATTTCTTAGGTACATCTTGCTTTACAAGCATATATTTCAGGATATTTCGCTTTAAATGTCATCAACTCATCAAATTGTCATCCTTGATCAACTTTTATAAGCATGCATGCACACACGCATTGAATAAAAGCTTTTTGCTTGCTCCTTTTCAACAACAGAACAGCATATCTCACCATTGTTTGTCACAGCTCCTCCTTTGACACTTTCACTTCTCTATTCATGAATGAGAAGGAAGTGCACTAGCATGAAATGAAAATGCGTACCGTGTCATATTGTCCTAAAGTCATAATCGTTACAAGCGTTAACTTTTGGTCTCGAACGAATGCAATCTCGAAGACTTGTATATCTTCTGCACACACGCAATTTTTTTTGGAGAAAATATAAAGTAAACCACAATTCAAATCCCGTTCTTTGCTTGGTAAACCAAATGAATATTTCGAGGATCACATTTTCACATAAGTTTCAGCTTTAACGTGAGGAAGGCAAGTAAAATTCATGACACGCAATGTGTATATTATAGGAATCCCTAAAAGTGTTTTGTCTGCTTCTGATTTTGTTACATGAAAGTTCTTAGAGTAGAATGTAATGCGGTAGTAGTAAGTTAAGTTGGGGATGAGTGTACAATGTACATACATAGTGCATAGGTTTTTGCATGTCCTTTTGATTTTAGTTATGTACATCAGCCAAGTTCAACCACTAAAAGTCATGTATACATACATAATATGCATTTGGCTTAGTTTTCAGACCGACCGACTTGGTTCTCAAGAACAGATGCTGACTTAAAATCCTCCATCCCATCCAAACTCAACACTTTTACTTCTCCTCTCTGTGAATGGCTTACATATATGCATATATACATACTACTTTACTTTACTGCACCAGAAAGAAGACAAGGCCAACAGATCTGAGAGATGTAGACTGTAAATGTGAATGTAGTCGTAGTACTAGATCGCTAATAAATATGCATAACTTACGTATGTATTTTAAGTTATAGGAATTGATATGAAGGATGGATCACACAAAAATATCAGTTCTGGTTGTAGTTGTAAAGTAAAATAGAGTAAAATGAGAGCAGACTGACTCTGACTGAGGCAAGTACTACATATTGTAGTCAGTCATAAAATGAACTCATGGTTGTGCATTTAATGTTGTAATGGGGATTTAATGTGTCTTCAATAAATTTATATGATGTGCATTATAAATCTACATTTACCACCGTGTATTTGTACTATTACAAACTTACGCAAAGCTTTTGATATTGATCACTTGAAAATAAATGTGTGCAAAGGTATCATATGGTAATGGTAGTTAAATGAGTGATGTTTTGTCATCATCATCCTTGCATGTGTACTGCTTGTGAGTGGAGTAATTTTAACTGTTTTTAGAAATCCTTCCTGGCAGTGTATAGTATTATGAATAGTTCTGAATTTGGATTTTCAAATCATTGTTTAAGAACCAAAAATAGTAAAATCTATTTAATCCATTTTGTCAAAAACGAAATGAATTAATTGCTTGCAACGATTATCACATTTTTATCTGAAAATAATTGTGTAATCACAATCAGTACACAGTAATGTGGGAGGAAAACAGAATGGTTATCGTTGGTATTTGATGAGTGAACTACAACACTTCCGGTGCTCATTTCCGTTTTGTTTTGGTCGTGTAAACAAAAGCAAAAGTAAAGGGCTTTTTGAGCTCATGTACATACTTACTGGTGCTCTACAAGCAAAATAATCATTCATCAAATGGAAGATTTGGCTGGAACTGAAAGTGCCAGTCAGTTTTAGTTACCAGGATCTTAAACGTTAAAGGTTTTTAATTGTGACAAGTGTGTAAAGATTGCTTTGTGGTTTACCTGACGTTTAAAAAAACAATGTGAAGAAGTTTTGAAAAACTCTAAAATTTCCTTTAGACGTCCAGTTGTAGTTCTTAAATAGTTTTTGTTAGAAGGTTCAGGTCATAAGTGTTGTGAGGACGCTCCAAATGCATTCAAATGGGTATCCTATTCTCGAAACTTTGGTCTCTGTTCGGCAATGAAGGTTAAGATTTATTAAAATATTTGTGGGCATTCTTTCATTTACGTGTATACATGTTATTGGTTTCTGTTACTAATATTTCCTTGTTGTTTGTCCTTTTTTAGAACACAAGATTGTCATCTTGGGTTTGGATAATGCTGGAAAAACAACTATCCTTTACCAGTTCCTGATGAATGAGGTGGTTCAAACAAGTCCGACAATCGGTTCCAATGTTGAAGAAGTTACATATAAAAATATCCACTTTATAATGTGGGATTTGGGAGGACAACAAAGCTTACGGCAGTCCTGGTCTACTTATTTTACCAATACTGAGGTAATAAGATTTTTGAAACAACTGATTACTTAAATAGAAGTAATGAAAACGTCTGAAGGTTATCTGATAATCGTTTTGTTTTTGCATTTCCAGTTTGTGATTCTAGTTGTAGATTCTACTGATTCAGAAAGACTTTCGTTGGTGAAAGGTGAGCTAGAGAAACTTGTAGCTCAGGAAGAGTTATCACACGCTGCATTTTTGATATACGCTAATAAACAAGATGTTAAAGGTTCTCTTAGTCCTGCCACAATTTCTAAAGAGTGAGTAATAATTATTAATATTAGCTATTTAATCTTGTCGCTCTTGTTCATTCGTTACTGACTCAATTTATGGGTTTTTAGATTAAATCTGACTTCCCTCCGAACACAAAGATGGCAAATTCAACCCTGTTGTGCGCTGACAGGTGAAGGTCTGTATCAAGGACTGGAATGGATAGTCTCCTTGATAAAGAAATGAAATCGTATTAAAATACCTTAAGAAGAAACGTGATTCCATAAATGTAAATTCTAAAGTTTTATTACCAAGTTTTTAATTTTAATACTATACATTACTGAAATGCAATTTAGGGAATTTTGGAATTTTAAATAAATAATTCAATGCCACGTGGCAAACTATTAAGCTAAATGAACAACTTAAACAATGTATATAACTTGACATAAATGTTTTTATTTTCATTAACGATATAAAGCAATGTATTACATTCCAAATGAAGTTGTTGAAATTTCTGATTGAAGTAATATAACAATAAGTGTGAAATTGTGAGTTAATGTCATTGTACAAACTTTTAGATCGATGACAGGTACAGCGATATTTGGAAATGTCCAAATAGGCTATTTGAATATGTAGCCTGCACATTTGACCCCTGCAACATTATCATAAAAGACTTCTTTAACCTCAACATTTCCTTCATGTTTTGCTGTACCCAGGATGACATGCAGGGGCATCAAATGCTCCTCCCTCGGATGACAGTCCCTTGCCTTGGGAGCTTTAGCCCATTGGTCCAATGCGGCAACCTTGTCTTTATAGTTTTTAGAGTCGACGAGAGAGTTTCTTAGAAAATCATGGAAAGGCTCACTATCTTTATTACTTTGAGCGCTATTAAAGCCTCTCATATTATGATAAGACATTCCCGATCCTAAAATGAAAACACCTTCATCCCTTAGGGGTGCCAAGGCTTCGCCGAGCTTGATATGTGTCTTTGGGTCCAAGCCAGACACCAATGAAAGTTGAATTGTCGGAATATCTGCTTCGGGAAAGAGTATCATCATTGGAATAAAAACTCCATGGTCATATCCTCGTTCCTTGTCAACTTTGTAACGAATATTTGCTGTCTCTAGCAGTTCCCCAACTCGTTTAGATAAGGCAGTAGCACCTGGAAGTTTATAATCCAGATTGTAGGTTTCCTTAGGAAATCCATAGTAGTCATAATAGAGCTTCGTAGTTTCTCCGGATTGGACTGTAGGCTGCTTTTCCTCCCAATGAGCCGAGATAATCAAACAACTGCTGGGCTTCTTGTCACCAGCTAAATACGTGCCAACAAATTTCTTCAGCCATTTAACCATTTCCACGTGTTCTTTGTCTCCGAGTATAGGCAAAGGTCCCCCACCATGTGGCACGTATGCACAAGGAATTCGAGTTGACATTGCTTTGGCTGTACGATTGAGAAAGGATGACTTTTCACAGTAACCAATTTGTGATCCTCCTGTCTGAGTTACACTTGCTAGTAATATAATAGATATCTTAAAAAAAAACAGAAAAAAACGGGATTGTTAAGCATTAAATTGCAAAACAAAAATCATCGGTTTGCCCTTAAAATGTACAATATAATCGTGGCAAAAAAACTTACTAATCCGCTTGCTGTTTCTACTACTTTCAGAAGTTTTGAATGTTGAAACATAAATGACTGTCTGGTATCTTGAAAGATCTTGCTCCAGAAAGCCGGCATTAAAATATGTATGAAGAAAAATCACGTAATAATAGATGACCTCGCAAATGTACCATATCCTGCAGCTAACTAGAATACAAGTAGTTGGAATTGGAAAACTAACTCAAGAAGATTGTTATTTTTTGGATTGGGTAGGATTACCTCACTTCAATAACAAATTTGTATAAAAAAGTGTACTTGAAACTAAATGACGTGTGCAGTAAAATACACTTGTACTTTTCCTTATTCTCAATATCCAATCTTTTCAAGGCTTTTTATTTTGCCGTATGCATTTCCAGCAGGATAATATTAGATTGCTCAAACAACGAAATAAACGAATGTTTAAGAGAGTCATAACAGTATTTATCTTTTTTTTCATTGGCTCTTGCACTTCACAAACACTTGATAGAAAAGGGCATGAGTGTTAACAGCTGGATGTACCATAGAAAGACTGGAACATGATTACACATATATATATGCAAAAAAGTTCTTATGCATTGCATTAATGCCTTCCTCACGTTACTACAATATGTAACGATGAGGATGCTCAAGCTATCTTGCGCATACTCTACTATGTATTTTGTACCTAACCATAAGCATGATACCCATGATCTAGTATTTATATGTGTGCATTTGGAGAATAAAGTTTAGTCTTAGCGAGAAAACGAGCAAACCAACAACTCTCCTCTCCTTGTCTTATCATTTACATAAGAGATAACGCATAGCCATCTTCGGGAATATTGGGAATAGCGATAGGGAATGGTAAAGAACCTGAGGATTCCGTTACATGTGGCGATTTTAACCAGTTTACCTTCCTTTTTCGGCTCCCTGAATATTTCTGAAGAAACTTAAAACTACAAAGGGCCACACTCTCCGTAGTGTTGATGCCTTTCATCCCATTTTTTGACTGATTTTGGGAACTGAAAGCTGCCTACTGACGAGAAAAACTTGTGGACAAGAAGAGGATTCGCTATTTGGTCTGATAAATATATAATTATTATTAACAAAGCGAGAGTTTTTGATTGGAATTATTTTGAAACGTACAGTATACGTAAAAAGCTGTTTTTTGTTGAATTTTTGATTGAAATTGAAGTAGATATTGCTACATTCAATTTAAAAAAAGAGAGAATAGAGACGCTACATTTTTGTTTGATAGAATACACAGTATTTCACATGATTGAGAAGAGGAAAAAGAGAGAAAAAAAATTGTTTGCATTTGACTTGATTTGACATTGATACGCATTCCGAATTTCATTTTATTTTTTCAGCACTGCAAAGGACAACACCTCTCATTGGTGTTATCTTACCTTCGTTTTGGACTGATTGAAACTGAAGACTTTGGAACAGGAACCTACTTTGATGTGGAAAACAGAAATTTTTGGCTGATCATCATCATCATCATTTTAAAAGAAGAGAAGAAAAAGCAGAATTACAAGAGTGTTGTAAGTAATATTTTTGATCTGAATTAACTCCGGCATATTTTCCTTTCATGAAAAATGTACAACTAGCTAGTCCTGTCAATGCGAATTTTTTGCAATTACATCTGAAGGCGTCAAGCAGTTCTTGTGTTAGTGCAACTAGTCAATTTTCGTGGTTTTGCTTGAGTCATTTTGTCATTGTTGGTTGAAATAGGAGTAATATTTGTTGAGATTTTTTGTAAAAAAGCATAGAAGTAGAAAGAAGCAAAAGATGGTGCATTTTTTATTTTTTGAAAGTTTAAGTTTGAGTTCCGTTTTGTCCAGTTTTGTTTAAAAGAAACGTACGATTCATGTTCATGTCCCTTCTTTGCTGTTGAAAATTTTTGTTGAAGGTTAAAAAGTTAAGAAGAAAATTGTTCGAGTCAATGTCCGTTTCTTAGTTAAATATTTGAGGGATAGATGCTCATTAAAATAATGTTCCACACCCTTCGTCGGTGTAGTTCAAGTCAAGTTGTTCAATTTTAAAGAAGACAGATTTTACACAGATTATGCTAATGAAACATGTTTTCGAGACAGACTTTGACATTGTCTACGTGTTAAATTTTGTGGTCATTGCACCTATACTATGAAGTTATTTTTACTTTTGTGGATCAGGAAGATTAGAATGTTAAGGGACAATGGCTTTCGCATATCACTACAAGTTGTGGGAGCATACGTGTCTTTACCTTTTGATGTTGGAAGATACAGGCTTACGCAAATCACTCATTTAATGTAGGAGCTATTTTTGGCTTGTGCAAATTACTTAAAGATAGTGAGAGCTTTTTTTAAACCTGTCCTTTAATATATTAACCTTACCGTACCTTACTTATTGATTTGAATACAGATGTTTGTTAAAGATTGTTTTACTATTCGAGATTTTATTAGAGAGAAAATTATTTATTGAGAACAGATTTTATTTATTTAAATTCTATTCATGGGAGATTTTGTGTTTGAAATTACTAATCCTACTTGCTAGAGATTATGTTTGAGTTTGTTGAAACGTTTCACAGTAAGAGTAGTCCTCTTTGTTAGTTGACTTCTTTTGAGTTGAGTATATTACTTGAGATTTGAGGTTATTTAAATTTGAAGATTTTATGAGGTGAATGAATGGAGATAGAGATGCTAGGTCATTACTGTTCACGGATAGATTTCTAGTTTTTTTTGGAGTCTACTAGTAGCAAAGCTAAGAGATCATTGACATCGAGTTAGAGTAAAGATAGTGTGTGACGACTTCGACTTTTGGGTATGGCCAGCTCATTAGCTGAAGGTATTACTATTTTTCTTTGACCACCTTACCGTAGTGACAGTTGTTTTTTGACTAAGCATGATTTGAATTAGAGATGAATGGTTTGTTGAATAATGATGTATTTTGTTGACCTCTACATATGTATGCAGGAAAATTTTCTTGTACCTTTATGAAGTTATGTTGAAATGAAATGTATGTGTTGAAATCCCATGATATTTTCGTGTTGAGTTAAAATGATTATGATATATGAATGAATGAATGCTCGTGTTACAAATGTTTAAAATTATGCTGATTGGTTTAACTAATATGTGGTTCTATATATATGATTTATAGTACGACTCGGCGAATGTGTCCTGTCTTACATCGACGGTGATGCAGCCTCGACGTTTTCTTCGTTGAATGCAGTCTACCGTTTACAACAGTTCGAGAAGCCAGCAAACACACCTGAATATTAATATGATTTGATTTGTTGCATTGAAATATTTTTATCATGTTGTTACCTACCATAATGTTAAATACTTATGATGTACTGTTGACTGTTTACCACATTCGTGCTTGATTGTATTATGATTCGTGTTTTATGCCACATTTATGATTTATGATTATTGGATTAATTATTGTGAAAATTTGTTAATTATGGTTAAAATTATTGATTGAAATTTATGATTGAAAATTATGCTACCTACACCTACCTATGTTACACTATTTGTATCAAGATATTATGATTTATAAGATGATTGTATGTAAGAAAAACATTTTGGTGCCGGCGACTTTTTCCCACTTTCACGTGCGGGGGAGGGAGCAGGTAATACCTGACGTTAATTAACTTTCTTTGGTGGTGGAAGATGTAACGATGAGGATGCTCAAGCTATCTTGCGCATACTCTACTATGTATTTTGTACCTAACCATAAGCATGATACCCATGATCTAGTATTTATATGTGTGCATTTGGAGAATAAAGTTTAGTCTTAGCGAGAAAACGAGCAAACCAACAACTCTCCTCTCCTTGTCTTATCATTTACATAAGAGATAACGCATAGCCATCTTCGGGAATATTGGGAATAGCGATAGGGAATGGTAAAGAACCTGAGGATTCCGTTACAAATACTACATGAAAACTCAAGCATTTCTTTCTGCAAGTTTAGCCAAACTGCGGTAGCATAGCTTTGCTAAACTTTGCTTCATGAAACAGTTTACTTTTTTCCTTTTCTGTTATCTTCCATGCATATCATGAAACTAGCCATCTCGTTAGTAAATGTATTATGATCACGATGAAACAATGATACACGTAATTCCTTGATTTTAGATTTGTTTCTTTAAAAGTCAGTATAGTTCCATAAGGAAAAAATCGATTCGACCCGGCTGGACAAGTTTGAATGGTCGTAAACTATGCATGTTAAAATGAATCTCCATGCAACTATTCACACATTATTTGTTTAATCTTTCCCCAACCACTAAGCATGATGAATATTGAATAAGACGGGAAATAAGTGGTTATGATAGTCTAATCAGTCGACGTTTCGAAATTCATTAACGAATTCCTTCATCAGGACAGAATGAAATACAAATGAAAATTGACAGGTATATTAGCACTTTCTTATTTAGTTTGTAAAAATTAAATTTTATAAATATCGCCATGTGTTGGTAATGGTTGTCTCTATGTCACACATTATTCATATGCTTAGATGATGAAGTACACTGTAAAGCAATGCAGTTTGAATCCGAAAAAAGGCCCCACCGGTCCAATAATAATCAAGTAATATTATTTAACATTTCCTTTCATCTTCTCTCCGAAATTGTTAGGGGTAGCTAATAGAAAACTGAAACATTTTGGGCGCTTTCGATATCATATTATTAAAACGTTCTGAACGTAAAAGATTCTGTACTCAAAGCATTGCGGTTTCAACGGTCTCTAGAAACTACCACAGCTAGATTTAAACTTTGGCAGCAAAAATATAATGGCAGAATCTGGTCAAGCAACTGGCTCTAAATTTACTTCCCTAGTTAAATTTGACAGACCAGAGATAATCGTAGGAAGGGTAGATGGGAAAAAAGTAAGTTTTGGGCGTATGATTTGTGCCTTTTATATTGTCAGCCTCCCGCTGTTGTACCCGAAATTTAATTTTTTTCGGTTGTAAAAAAGGCAGTTTTTCGCTCCAACCAACTCTACGAAGGTCTCCCTGGAAAATGTGGAGTAGACGATGGATTCGATGACCACTTGGTTGAAAGATGCCAGGAATCTTTAATGAGTCAAATTGAAACGGATGCTATCTTAAATTCGATTGCCCCTCCACGTGAGTGGGAGGAAGAAGGAAAGCGATATCGACAACTGGTATTTATTAGACATATTTTGAGAGAATTATAATCCAGTGGCAAGCAACTAGTATTCATAACCTATTGGCTCTTCTTAGATTTCAAAAGTTCCAGCAAGTCGTACTGATATTTTGGATTTAAATGATGGTCTCAACGACCAACTCACAAACAGGCAAGCTCGTCCGGATGGTATATGTCCTATACGGAGAGAATTAGCTGATCAAACATTTGGTCAGTGAAGTAGATGCTTGCGGCTTAAATTCCATTATACTTAAAATTGACATAATCTAAAGCTTGAAATACTTTTAGATGAACTGATAAGACAAATAACAATCAGTCAACCAGAACGAGGTCTTTTATTGCTTCGAGTTCGTGATGAACTCCGGATGACACTCACCGCATATCAAGATTTATTTGTTAGCTCTCGTGACTACGATCCTTACAAAAACGTGTTGAAAGAGTCCTTCGCTCAAAGAGAGGATATGGAGGAAAGATTTGGAAAAACACAAGAAATCGTAAAGATGTTCCAAGAGGAACGGGATGCAATGACAAAAATTCTAGATTGTGAGGACCAAAAGTTCAAAGAAAAACGCGAAGCTGCATACAAGAAGCATTCTGAAGAGTTTCATTTTCTCAAGCGTGTTAATAACGTTTTAAAGGTATATTTTGTATACTTGTATTGTCCCCAATTTACCTAATTAATTTCCTTTGGATCAATACTACTTTGATTTTTCTTTACAAAAGCAACACATAGAGGCTATGGTTGATCCACTGAACAACATTGATCCGACTATTCAAGCGTTTGATTCTCATCCCAAGGATAAAAAGGATCGCCAAAGGAAAGGGCGAAAGGATATTTGCAAATAGTGATTGCTGTTATACTCTTTGTTATCATGGTTTACATGAATGTACTCGTATACCTCTTAATTTATCTGCGTTTCTCAACACAGCTTTATTGATTTAGTACTAATTAAAATACTTGCAGAAATATTGTACAAATTGTATCATTGGGTCGACATCATTATGTTATTTCTGAATTGAAGACGTGTACTGCACCCATCGCATAAGTAAAATAATTGCATGGATCTTACACTTGTCATTGTTCTTTATGATTTAACCATGTTAATATGTAGCAACCATCTGCATCAGAGCTTTTATATCACGACTATTCCACATCCTGTGTAAACTTAGCAAAGCTGATAAGAAAGCGTCGTTGAGAGTTGCGGTGGATTGTAAGTTCAGAAGAGAGAAAATAAAGCTTTTGTTCATCAGTTTCAGTGGACCACCAACTGCAACTTACTGTTTCGCAAGATTTTAACAAATCGATTTCCAACATGTCAATTGATATGATTTTTTGGAAATTCCTGTGTACTATATTGGTTGGTGCTTTAGTTTCTGGCTTTCACACGGCAGATGTAGAGAGTGGAACTTTCCATCGATTCCGCCGTTCTCCTCAGTTGTAATAACAATAATTACATCTGATTGCATTTAATTAACATTTTAAAATTGCATCTACATTTTTAGGGCATTTTATAATTTTTAGGTTTTCTGGAGGACGAAATGCGCTGACAGATTTGGCACAAATGAAGCCAATCACTTTAAATGATTTGAATGAATTTCGGCAGAGGGTAATCGCAATATGTATGTAATTGACCTATAAATAATCAGGGCAAATATACATGAAAATGAAGGGATTTCATAATTAATTAACTAACTTAAGCTGTGACATCCAACTTAATTAGTAGGGCATTATGTTGCCATTTTAATTTCAGCGGTGGGGTAACGTAAGATTGCTTCTTTCTCACGTGATTTTCTCATAGTTGTAATTTCTTTTTAGATGGCTAGTCTTGCCAATTTAACTACATTACTTGAGCAAGCTGTTGCGGCGGAGAAAACAGCAAGAAGTGGCTTGCAAACATTTGTAAACAGCATTAAAGAACAGGTAAACAGAGAAGACGTTTTGTTAAATGCACTTACATAAAATTTCAGCCGTGAAATGTAATTAATTTCTTTAATGTTTACCAAATTATATAGGTTATGGGTGTTCGTCAAGCAGGTATAAAAAGCAATGTAAACTTTCTGTACATAATTTTGCGTAATATTAAGCTAACTAGATTATATTTTCACCGGCTGACAATTTCCAGTGAACCCAGACCCAGAAAACTTTTGGATGGAATCAAGTGAGTTCATTATAAAACAACCATGCATAGAGGCATTATAAAATTTTATTGCGTTTCATACCTGATTCCCATTTCAGAGGAATGCGGAGGAGTGATGGTCAGTCAGACAGGAAAAATTTCTTACAAAACACTTGAATACTACAACAATCGTGAGCGATGCATTTGGACGGTGCGAGCCAACTACCGTTCAAAAATTAAGATTGCCTTTAGTTCTGGTGATTTGGAAGAGCACCACGATTATGTAGCAGTGACTGAGCTGATTAAGAGAAATGGGGGATACGAAACGGAGTGGGTAACGAAAAGGTAAGCTCCCAAAATATGTCAAACATTATTTAGTGGTTTGCATCAATCTTACATCCCATTTCATTTCATAAAGTTTCACATGACCCCATTTAGAATTGAAATAGGACAAACGGGTATATACGAAGGACCCGTGATTTTTATCAGTTTCGTAACTGATGGATCCACTCAACGAAATGGGTTTCAGTTGGACTATGAAGGAATGGGAACTAACACCAATACCAGAACAATTTATCAACATTTTCATTTCACCGAGCAGACGGGCCACTTTGATTCTGCTAATATGAGTGAAAGTTTACAGAAAAATAATGTTCAGTTGGATGACGGGATGACTTTAAAGGTTACAACTGTTATTAACCCTGCCTTCTTGAATGCTTCAAAACTACACGTTTCTGTTCCTGAAAACCGCTTGGATCTTCGACCCGACGAATGCACTACAACTAATCTTGGAATTCTAAATGACTTTGTTGTAAAGCCTCACGGCACATCAAATAGGTGTGTAGTGTATACAAAGCATACTATAGATATGCTTTTATAAAAACGTACTTATTTATAAGTTTGAATTATTTTCAAATTATATTTTTAAAAACTAACCCCTTGCAAAAATTATAGTTGCTGTGCAGGTACGTGTGAAGTAAGTAGCTTTGAAACCTCGAACAGAATGATTATAGGAATTTTTACATCTTCGGATGTGTCAGATGGAAGTCAATTCGAGATCAACTGGTCAACTGGTATGTATTCTTCTTAGTCACAGAGCAAGCGAAGAAAGCATAGTTCAGCAGTTCTATATTTTAACAATTATTCTTTTTAGATACCAACATTACAGAAACTGTCTCAAAAGACACATGTGGCAGTTTGCTGGTAGGAGACTTTGGATATATCGAATACAAGCTCCAGAAATCCTATGAAGACAATGAAAGATGTTTATGGGTATTAAAACCTGAAACAATAGTAGCGGGTCCTGCAGAGATTAAATTGCAACTGCTCCAGGAAGTCTTTGAGCGCAATTATGATTACGTGTCACTATCTTATGTAATTTTTAGTGGTAATGGCAGCTCATCAATACAAACCAAGTAGTAAGCTGAAAATTCATAGTATTGTGTTAGTTCCTAAATTTCATTTTCTGTTCATATACTCCTGTAAATGTTTCATATCATTTTCAGTTTGTACAAAGGAGATGACCCTTCAATAACCATACCATCGTCGCTATTGTTTATTGAATTCTACTCGGATTCTGCCACCTTTGGAAAAACGACTGGATTTTTACTAACTTGGGAATTTACATCAACTGTTGGCACTGCTGTTTCGACAGAAGTCGGTTACACAGCAGGAGAAAGTGGAAGCGAGCAGCTATCCTGTGCTAAAAATCCTAATGACAAACTGCATTTTTATGCCATCAATCCACATTATTTGGATGACTCACCTTTAATCATGAATGTGGATTCTGATGATTCTACATCTCTCTCAAGTAGCATTTCCATTTTTGGAAGTAAAAGAGGCGGTTTCTCAAAGCTAGATAGGTACGAATAATACTGACTTTATGACTTTATGCATTAGAGTAAGGATGTGAAAAGAATAAATTTTCAAGTTCAAACTAATTTTAACCCTTTCAGATCGGCTGCGGGTACTTATCAATCAGACGATGGAATTATCTTAGTGGTGACGGATTGCAGACCGGATGCAAATAATGACTTGAACGTACCAATAACCTGGAGGAAAGGTAGGAAGTTTTGATTAACCCAAAAACATTGATATTGTGAACATGGAATGGAGTTAAATGAGACTTTGTCAAACTATGTGTGTATAAACTTGTTTCATGATGTTTCTTGCGCTTCAAAGGGGAAAAACCTCCGACGGATGAAACCTCTGGTACATATTATTTTCATTTCACTTACATGTAAATGTATATTTATGATTTAACGATTAATATTTGTGTTTTTATAATGTTGTTATCATTTATAAGGAAGTGAAGTTTATGCAAAATCAGGTATTTAGTAATTAACTAAAACAAAGTAAATATATTATAGCGTGTCAATCAATTTAAAAACTAAACCATAAAAATTACAGTTGACGAATGTGGAGAAATTCTAATTGGAGACGCAGGAAGAATATCATACAAGCTTGGTAAAGAGTACCATCTAAATGAACGATGTACTTGGGTTATAAGAGCAAAGTCCAAATCGATTATTACTGTTCAGTTAATGGCAGATGGATTTGAAAGCTGTTGTGATGGAATACAAATTAATACAGTAAATTCTGCTGCTGGAACAATCAGCCCGGAAAAAACTTCAATGTATGTTAGCTAAATTAACTCACGTCTTAATCGGATCATTATACGTGTTGAAAATAATTTCCATTTCTGATCGTATTTCTCTAATTATGTAACAGAAGCCGTGAAAATCGCTTTCACACTTTCGAAGGGGGACTTTTGTTCGTAATGTTTTATTCAGATCATTCAGTAAAGGGGACTGGTTTCACGTTGGAATTTCAAACAAAAGGAGATAAAATAGATGACAACTCATTAATAGTAAAAAATTTGTACTACCCCTTAACAAAACTACCCACAACTGAAGAGCCATTCGGCCCAATAATTGTGGAAGGCACAGAAAATACGTTGAGCATTGCTGCTTTCGTCCTTCCCCAAGAAGAAGACACAGAAGTTGCCAATAATGCTACAGCCACCATTCGTATGGAAAACCTTAACACAAATGAATGTGACCAGGATTCCGTTACTTTGTCTGAAATGCCTCTAAAGTCCGAATACACTCCCTTAAAACGCTATCCAAACGAAGACTCATGTCCTCTTGGAGGCCTACCACCACCCGGTTTAGGAACAGTTTCTGGACTAATCGGAGGTGACGAAAAATTCCTCGTAAGGGGAGTTTTGCTCATGGTTATGAAAATCAAGGAGGGCGGAGCAAATAATAAGAGCTTATCAGTTACATTCGGATAAACAGATTTATGCAGCATTTGCTTTTTATTTAATATGAGTACAACTATAATATAGTTTTTAAATTACATGTCTTTGTTTTTATTCTACTCGTCTATAATTGTGTGACAAGCCAATAAAATTTTCTCGACAGTGGCTGGAGAGTCAAGTCTGAAATTTCTGTCTTTTTCATTCGCTTCACGATACGCACGAATAGCATCCTTTACTGCAAAGAAAACGGAAGTTGCCAGCAGAAGTGGTGGTTCTCCTACAGTCTGTAAAAAGTGTAAATTAAAACTCCATTACGGTGGGGCACATTGATACAGTATTCCTGTTTCAGTTCTACTTACTTTTGAAGAATATATAGCTTTAGGATTTCCAGTGCCCGTCAAAAAGGACACGTTGAATTCTAACGGAGTGTCATTAACAGTTGGAATTTTATAGGTCACAGGTCCTGCAGTGCACAACCTTCCATGTTCGTCATACACAAGCTCCTCTAACAAGAATAAGCCTACGCCTTGCATAAAGGCCCCCTCGATTTGTCCAACATCAATGCTTGGGTTTAAGCTTTTTCCAACATCCATTACAATGTCAGTGGACAAAATCTGAAAATTATTGTTACAGCCTGTTAACTGCAGACATATAACTGGTAGATATTTTAAAAAGCTCGAGAGTGACAGTTAAATAAAGTATGTATCTACTTGGAATTGTCCCGTTAAGCAGTCAAGTTCAACAACAGAACAAGCTGCCCCGGATGAAAAGTAACTCCATGGATTCCCTAATCTAGTTTCGGGGTCCCATCCCATCTCAGGAACTTTGTAAAATCCTGTAGCAGACAAGCTAACCCTGTCCATGTATGCATTCGTTACAATTTCTTCCCAAGAAGCTTCCGGATTCTTTTGTTTATAGGGCTGTAATCTTGCTAATAACACTTCACATGCATTCTGAAAATAATACATTCATTTTAGTGCATGACCAAAATAAGCTTGCTTTTTATACCGGTTTTTTAAAAACTATTTTAATACCATTACAGCACCACCATTTAAATCAGATGTCATGCTAGCCGATGATGGAGTCGAGTTTGGAACTTTATCTGTGGCTGTTTCCAAAATTCGAATTTTTTCTCCGGGTATTCCTAATACACGAGTGGCAACCTGAAAAGGATTTTGTAAATGTGTCCACAAATTCTTCAAATTTTCTTTATTGTTTTCATTTCAACAGTACCTGAATCATTTTCGTATGAACTCCTTGACCAATCTCCACCCCAGAGTGAGAGATAAGAACCGTTCCGTCCGTATAAACGTTGACAAGTGCTGCACCTTGATTTAGGTGAACAGCGGTGTATCCAATTCCAAAGTTGATAGGGTTGATTGATATGCCCCGCTTGTTGTAGCAGTTGTTCCTATTTTTGGAAACTCAACGTTCCATTCAAATAAATAAATCTAACGCTACATTTTCTTTAGTTTAAGTATTCTTATTCATACCTGTTAAATTCTTCTACTTCTTTCTTTTTTAATTGGTAGCTAGAACTGCTCAAGCACTCTTTCCAGCATCTAAGTACGGTGGAATCCTTTAAAGATTGTCCATATGGGGTGAAATCATCATCTTGATATATTTGAATAGATCTAACCTAAAATTGAACAGCAATTTAATATGTATGCACAAATATCCAGAGAAAATTTCATGCTCGGACAATGAAAGTACCTGACTAGGTTCTTTTCGCAGATAGGTTGAGATCATGTCTACAATATTCTCCATCAGGAAGGCGGCTTGAGGGGCACCAGTTCCACGAAAAACTGTGTTGGAAGCTACGTTTGTTTTACAAATGTATCCCTTTAAGTCCAGATTTGGAATATTATAAGCATTTTCTAAGTTTACGATGACTCTTTCAATTTCCTGCAACAAAGCAATATAAGGGTTTGCAAAACTTGTTGAACCGTTATTCTTTAGTTGTTGAATTTAAAAAGTCGTCTTACGGCCATTGACACATCAATTGAATTTCCTGCTGTTATGTAAACGGACATTTGGAGTGCTAGTACCCTCCCGTCATTATCAAAAGCGACCTTATGTTGTGTGAGGTAAGTTGCTCTTTTTCCTGAAATAATCATGTCTGTTTCTCTTGATAACACACATCTCACCGGTCTGCCAAACCTGTATAATAGACGTTATAAGCATTGAGTTAATTTATTAATACTTGAATCCCATGACACAATACAAACCTAAGATCGACTTACTTTTGTGCAGCGACTGCTGCAGGTAGAGCTATCATTATGCACCTGCTTTCTTTGCCTCCAAATCCACCTCCAACTCTTTTAACTTTTACAACTATCCGATGAGCGGGCAAATTGAGAACGTTTGAAACTGCCATCTGCGTCAAGTCAAACAGTTTTATATTTTGCAGATTCTTTATCTTTTATTATTTCAATGATTTTTTACCTGAACACCAGTTGGATTTTGAGTAGACGATAGGATTTCCATTTCTTGATCTTCTCCTTTGGGAACAACAATACAGCATTGAGGTTCCATGTAAAAATGTTCTTGACTGCCAACCTTCACCTCACCGGTAAGAACATTATGTTCTTCGTCAAAGACTGCTTCACAGTTTCCTTTCACCAACTTTATGTCGTATGCTGGATAAAACGAATTGTGTTTAATTGCATCCTATAACAAAAAGTTGAAAGTGAAACAATAATTATATTTGTTGTCCTAATTACTCAATGGGGTGATTGCGAAATGGAAGCATGAAGTAGTACCTCGTTGGTAAATATTACAGGTTGCAACTCTTCATACTTAACTTTCACCAGGCCGGCAGCTCTTGTCCCAGCTTCTCGACTGTTTGCTAATATGCCTGCAATTATCTGCCCGTAGCATGTCACCTTAAATATAAAATCCATTTGATTTAACAATTAATTATAAATCCGCTTGTTTATAATAAAATATGTTCTAAATTCAATATAACAACATTTACCTTGGAAGATGCAAATATTTCTTCGTCTTGCTCAACCAATCCAAATTTATTTTTACCTTCAAGTACATCTTTGTGAGTGACCGTACCTACAACACCTGAAACTTTAAGAGCCTCTGAGAAGTCCATGCTCAGTACGTTAGCATGTGGTTTGCTACTAAGGACAAAGACGAGCTCAAGTTCATTTTTAAATTTTGGAACATCATCACAATATTTTGCATCTCCAGTAGCGTGCTTGATTGCAGAAGCGTGCGGTACTTCTCGGTGTACCAAATCATGTTCTGGCTGACCTGCCTCACACTATTTAATAAAAATCTGGATATGTAGAGATATTTGTATAAATATATAATTTTCTCATAACCTTGCAGTGACATTTTGCTCATGGCATACCTTTGTCAGGAGCCTTGTGGATTTTAGGACTTCAAACTTCGTCTTAATGTGACCAACACCTTCGGTTATATGGAGTCCAAACTTTTTCAAAAGGCTGTAATAGTTATTGACGAGTTCCAGCAAATCATGAAATCAAAAATTAACTTAAATTTAACAAGTTATATAATATATTAGTACATATAGGAAATGTTCAAGTACTTTGTTGCGGTTGATTCTACGAATGTCCTCACGGATGGATTCAATTTGAGTTGAATTGGGCATATCTGTTCACTGACTTGCTTTCTAACTTTCTTGATAAATTCAGATGTGTCCTTGACCAGTTCATGGCTTTGAAAGTTAAAATGGGGCAAAGTAAGACATTGTGTTACTTATAATAAGGGAAACATTTAAGATTGTAGAGGGTTGGCTTACTAACATTTCAATATTTTTCTCCTCAGTAACTGTAAATCGTTGAAGTAGCGTACCACCGAAAGTAACAGTTATTTTATAATTATTATCTTTGGCAAGTGAAGTAACTGCAACGGCCATGTTCACCAATGCAAGATCAAAATCTTTCCGACGACGCACTTTCTCGAACCAAGCGTCCTTAATCTAAGTAAAACAAACTTTTAGAACATATTCCTAGAGGTTAACATATGAAACTATGTATTTTGATTTCATAACGACAATAAAATATGTATATAAACCTCCTCTGTGATTGGAATATCAATGGATTCGACAATATTGCTTGGGTTCACACCATCACACATGGCAAAGTTGGTTGTAAGGCCGAAACCTGAGCTTGCAGTTTGAAAATCCGACGCCGAAGAGGTAACTACTAAGCTCCCTCCGATTGTCTGCAGAATTGAAAATCAACGCGTGTTGTGGCACAAGTGTTCATGCCAATGTCTTAAGGTGTTTCCAATTGGTAATAATTATTCTTACCGCAGATTTCCTGACTTGGCCCGATGCGTAAACTTCAATCATCTTTAAAAGTGCTTTGAGGACTTTTGATTTCGATTCTGTCAAAACAATGTTGAGTAAATACTTATATTAAAAAGTTTTTTTTTTTTTAAATTTAAGTCTTTATCTATTATCATTGATGTTGGGTTTATACCAGAAAGTTTGCTGACTGCCAATCTTAATTCTTTCTGCATTTCATCAATAGTAATTGAAGCACCTAGCCTGAGATAGTTATCACTCATCTCAACACATCTCATTTCTTTCACTTTAGAAACATCAATTACTGTTTGCGGATTTTCAACTAATAATTTCCAGAATTCATCGGATGTGCCTCCAGCAACAATTCTATAGTTGTCACACTCACTAATTACCTTTGCCAATTCTTGCTTTGATGTGGGAACTACCCATGAAGTTTTTGTTGAAGTCACAAACTTTGTCAGAGGCTTATTGCATTGTACATTCTCTAGCATCTAGGTAAGAAATAGGTACAAATAATACTTGTCCAATGTGCAATACTAGACCAAACTATAAAAAGACTTACAAGAATATCCTCAATTCTTTTCAGCATCTCTTTATCGGTGCCATTCCGTTTAACTACTCGTTTGTTTTCAATGCAATATGCCGATTTCTTTCCTGTCGGCTTACCCGCATCCTCTATATCATCAGTGCCACAACACCCATCCTTTGCATCTTGGCATTTACTGTTGCAGAGGCTTCGCTTATAAAACGCTTCCAATATTCCTCGATAACCAGTGCATCTGCAGAGATTGCCTTGCAAAGATGTTTTCAGATTTGAAATACATGACTTTCCTTCGGATTTACCACCAGTTTCCTCAGCTTGAAGTCCAAACAGACTCATCACAAAACCTGGTGAGCAGTAACCGCATTGCGTAGCGTTTTCTAAAGCTATTGCTTCCTGAAATTTGTAAATCATACAAATCCTGAGTAATCAACAAGTTCTCCTAATTCTATTCTAGTTAAAAGACGGTCCGGTGTTTTCTCGAAAGTCAATTTATGTTTTTACCTGAATCTGATGATATGACTTGGAGTCAGACAAACCTTCGACAGTCAGGACATGTGCCCCATGTAAAGTGTACAGTGGAGTTAGACATGCATTTATGGTGCCGTGTCTGCAAAAGTTATTAAAAAATTATTATTTTATAAGTATACATAATTGTAACAAAATGTATAACTTTATACCTCACACTTCCTGCCTCCGAACAATAGCGACTGATTAGCACGGTACATGATCCACATCCACCAACACCACACGCAACTTTTGTTCCAGTTAGGTCCACTACAGTAGGTACACAATCCGGTTAAATCATGGAACATGCATATTTTAGTTAAAATATTAGTTACATAT
The DNA here is from genome assembly GCA_964034955.1 of Orchesella flavescens. Taxonomy (NCBI): domain Eukaryota; kingdom Metazoa; phylum Arthropoda; class Collembola; order Entomobryomorpha; family Orchesellidae; genus Orchesella; species Orchesella flavescens. Next base: position 22,032,013 of record OZ035955.1, read on the forward strand.
ATAAATCTTATGCTATTACTTACAATCGTTTCTCAAGAACGAAGCCAAATTCCTATCAACGGACACTTCCAAAGTTTCTACCACCACCTGAAATGAGAGACAAAAGTTAAAGAAATACAATGGCCACAGTAGATACTTAATGGAGATAACCGTACTGTTGACTATCCTGCATGCTTCATTTCAATATTGAACCCTCAAAGAAAATAAATACTTACCTTCTTCTCATTCACATAGAATTGTAATTTATCCATTGTTTCCGTCAGCTTATTTGAATTTTCTTTTAGATGTATTCTACGCACTATCCTGTTTCAACTTCCATATTAATGTAAAGATACTTTGTTGATTAAAAGTATATTGTTAGATGAATGAACCGATTTTGGTAAATGTTTAGCATTGAATTGAGACAGTTAATATTGGATTCATTGGCATATCCACGTGTATATACAAAATACACGGTGCTGTCAGACATCATTATAAGTGGTCGGTTTTATGCATATTATCTCAAACGATATCTCTGTCATGTTCAATGTTTCAAGGTTATTTATGATTTTGTGTGCTTGTTTGATTGAACCTTTGAGATACAAGTCAGAAAGATTCATGGAACTTATTGCTTGCCTATGGGATATATTGTATTTCACTCTAAGTTATAGCGTCCCTAAAACATGGGCGAGCTCATTTATTTGCAATTAAACTTAGCATTATCATCTTATCATTGCATTACATTGAATACGTTGATCAATCAGCAATTTATTCATGTTGACAAGTGGACACATAAATCATTTTGAGTTGAAGTTTAATATACTGCAATAGCCTTTTAGAAACCCATCATCATGAATCACAGCAAATGATTTTTATTCAATAATGTTTTGTTCATAAAGCTTGTTAATCTGATCATCAGAGTATTTAAGTAAATTATGGAGAACAGCTCTAGTGTGCTGACCAAGTTTAGGTGGTGCACTTCTTGGGACGTTTTGGCTGCTGCTGAAACTCACCGCAGGTCCAACAACCTTGCATGTACCAAAATCCACGACCAACTTGTTATGCACCACCTTTATAGCATTAAAAGAGAATTATTGTGCAAGCAAATGAAGATTTTTACAAAACAATACGATTTAACTTGTGATTTATCACAATATTATTCCATTAATCATGTATGAAGACGTAGTTACGTACCTGTGGGTCTTTAAACACATTTTCAATGTCATTAACTGGACCATATGGAAATCTGCATGTTTTAAAACTTTGAAGCCAGTCGTCACACGATTTTGATCTTATAATGGATGCGATTTCATGTATCAGTTCCTTTCGATGTTGAACTCTGGATGAATTTGTCTTGTAGCGCTCATCACATTTGAGGTCAGGCCTTAGAATGGCGTCACATAGCTGGCAAAATAAATCATTGCTGCCTGTGAAATATATATAAACCTAATGTTTTTAAAGATTGTAGTTGCAGCCACATAAATACAAAAAAAAGTCATTTGCAAAATTACCAGCCCCAATAGTTATCCATCTTCCATCTTTGGTTTGAAACGCTTGGTATGGAACAATGCTTTCATGAGCTGTTCCCCATCTTTGAGCTTCCATTCCAGCATTTAAATAGTTGGAGGCAAGATTGACTAGGCATGTAACTTGTGTTGAAAGTAAGTTACAATCTATTCTTTGGCCTTTACCAGTCTTAAGAATGCGCCAAGGTTAATTGATTAACGAGGGATTTTGATGATAATAGCATGAAAGGGGGCTTCAATTAATTCTTTAAAATCGGTACCGAGATTCTTTGCAGTAGAGCTGCCATGATTGCTCCATGAGCATACAACCCAGTCGCCAGATCCGTCATAGCCACTCCAACTTTGCTAGGTTCTCCTCCTTGCTGCCCTGTGATGTGAAGTAAGCCACCCAGTGAAGCAGCAATCACATCATATCCACCCCGATCTTTGTATGGCCCGGATGTTCCATAACCACTGATGGTTACATAAATCAAGCGAGGGTTGCTTTTTGAAAGTTGCTCGTAATCGAGACCCAGTTTATTCATAGTTCCAGGCATAAAATTCTCGATCATCACATCACAGTTTTGGGCTAAATCGCGAACAACCTGTTGTCCGGCTTTAATATCCAAAGCTACACTTTTCTTGTTACGATTTATTGCAACAAAGTAGCATGATTCATTGTTAATCACTGGTGGTATCCAGCTTCTTGTTTCGTCTCCAGTCCCTGGCTTTTCCACTATGTATTTGTCGGTATTAATTTTGTATAGCTTATATTTTACATAATACTAGCTCTGATAGCATTCAAATACCTTTAATAATTTCAGCCCCAAGGTCGCCTAGAATCATAGTACAGAATGGCCCTGCGAGAATGCGTGTAAAATCCAATATTCTAATACCATCCAAAGGACCTCGCAAACTAGGCGAAGATTCATTTATCTTGGAAGAAAGACATTTGGCAGATGCGTGCATGCACGACCTTCCTTTATCAAATAATCAGATTTAAACATGTTTTTAAAGTTTCTCAATTGGCGTTTATGAAGATTGTTTTTTTTAAAATCAGCGACTTTGCTACCTGTTGGCTGCAAACAAGCGAGATTGTGAATTTGCAGCATGCAACTAACTTTCTTTACTAGTGATAACATTATTATAGACTTTCTCCTGTTACACTACTAATTCAAAAACCTTAAACTAAGCCGAAATCAATAAAGATGGATGAAATTTACTGCAATTTAAACACATCCGCATTTAACTACTTTTATGAAAATATTGGTATGTTGTGTTATAAGCTTTCATAATATTAGAGTAATATAAAAATCACAATACACTCCATAAATTTGTGCAATAATATGTTCCAGTTGCAGCAGTCATAATAACATCTGTCAAACAGATGCCAATAAATGGCTTTTTTATATTCTAATGCAAATTCGTGGAATGAAACAATTTTAGTTCTGTACTTTGACTTGTGTAATAATAGCATATATGATTATTATACGACTAACCCACATAAAAGATTATGTGCATACATATATAATACTACATGAATGCATAATGACTGCTGCACACATTAGAAAGAAGTAGCTATGAATATGACAGTTACAATTTTCAAATGTAGCATGATCAATATTACCAAATCATTATTTTCTAAGCACGAAGTGCATTCAGTTGTCATTTACATTGATGACCTGACAAAGTATCAGACAGAAATCAGGAATGCAAATCCTTTTCCTCTATTATTCACAAACATGCGTTGTTAAAATCATGTCTAGGTAAATGATGATGATGATGAACGTTACTCTACCAAGAATGAAGAAAAAGAGTAAGCGTCTTGTAAGATTTCGGGGTAGTAGAAGAAGCTACCTTCTTCACTCATCTTTATCATTACCTTACAACACAAAGTAGAGTGATGAACTCATTGAAAAGCAACAGATGACTATACATAAAGTGTAAAAATATGTTTTCCTATACCATCTGTACATACTAACATGCATGAGATCATCTGCAAGAAGAGCTTCCTCGAGTGTCATTTCATGCTACATAAAACAACATAACGCGTAGCATTGCATCCTGGAGTTGAAGTAGTAAAATACAAACGCTCATGTAAATGCAGTTGTTATCAGCAGTATTACTTCTTGCGAAACAGTTATGCATTTTCAATGCATATAAAATCGGTAATCAAAATTTAGATACCAGCAGCATTTCAACAATCGACATAACATTTATATTGTTAAATTTGGACCGATAAGCTGAGTTGGTAGCTCAGTGTTTGTTTGGTACCTAAATAAACAAAACGTCTATAATCAATAATAGATCGGAGAACAACTCTGCGTCTATTAATGCTTGCGTACCTGTGTGAACTATAATGACTAAATGAGTAATTGATACAGAAAGTTAGTGAGCTTTAATCAAGATGGCTCGTGAGCCGGGGATCAGAATGAAGATTTTCCAGAAAACTGGACAGTTTGTGGACATCATTGATGATGGTCACATGGTAGAGCAAGATAATGAGGACTTGCAACATTTGATTTTGATTCCTAAAAATCCAATACAAGGAAAATGTGCAAAGTGCCTCAGAGTAGTATTTTACAGTTTAGTAATAGTTTCCGTTCTCGCTGTCTTCTTAATTCTCACTCGAGAACACTTTTCTACTCGCATTACGGAGGTAAAACTAAAGCTGTCACAAACAAACTTGCATGCAACACTAGAAAGGTTGCAAAGAGTAATGAAAATGAAAATTAATCTTTTGCATGTTGCAGGATTCAGAGCTTCATACAGCATGGAAGAAAACACAAATACCTGCTTTGGCAAGTCGCAAGAATAAAAACCCTGATCTCTGTCAAATTAGCGACCTCAAGTTTGACTGTCATCCGGAAGTTGGTGCAGTTGAGAATGTATGCGTTAAAAGGGGCTGTTGTTGGAACCCAGTTGGTCCAAAAAATGGAATCCCATGGTGTTATTTTCCCTATGGTTTTTCATACTATGCTTTCAATAACTTGACAAGCACGAAGCTTGGCTTACAAGGATCTGCGATATCCGTTAGACCTTCGGTACGCCCGAAAGATGTGAAAAATCTCAATATCCAAGTAATTTATGAGACTGAAGACATTGTACGAATCAAGGTACTTAAAGATACTCGAATATAAATTGAATGCTCGCCAACTATGGCGTGTCAAAATTATATAAGGTTGAACACATGCAGTCACCCAGCCTTAGCAGAATGTGATTACCTAATGCATTAATTTGTAATTTGATCCTTAAACAGATTACTGACGCACAATCTCCTAGATTTGAAGTACCTTTAGATTATGTTACAGCAGAAACGAAATCTCAAACACAAAATTATATAGTTCGACAAAGCCGTGCTGGGATCCAAGTATTTCGAAAAAACACACAGTTTCCAATGTAAGCGAAGTTTTTTCAACAATAAAATACCTACATATATATTGTTGTTGTATGTTGTGCAAAAATCTATTTGCTAACTGAACTAGCTACATAATGAAATTTTTAGATATGTATATAATAATCAAAATGATACGAAATTTTGGTTGCATACATTTCAGATTTGACAGCACTGTTGCGCCATTAATTTACTCTGACCAGTTTTTACAAATTTCAACATCACTTGTTTCATCCTATTTGTATGGAATAGGAGAGACGGTTGACTCTTTGTCTAAGGGTGGAAATTGGAAACGTTATGTTCTGTTCAACAGAGATCAAATTCCAGGAAGCAACGTAAGCATAATAATGATGAAGCTTTCAACCAGACCATGTACCTCAAATGTCATTTATTTTTTTAACTAAATACTTTCTAAGAGAAATTTGTATGGAACCCATCCATTCTACATGGGAGTGGACAATTCAGGAAGTTCATATGGCGTATTTTTGGCTAACAGTAATGCAATGGGTATGTGATATTTAAAAGCAACGTAGAAAATGCTCCTGTATAAAGCTAAATTGACATACTCCCGTTTCTGTTACAAATTAACCAATTTACAGAAGTCGATGTTCAGCCTGGAAACTTCCTAACATTCAGAACAATTGGAGGGATTTTGGATTTCAGAATTTTTCTAGGGCCAAAGCCATCGGATGTGATGAATCAGTATACTAAAATAATTGGTAGGCCGGCTATTCCTCCTTACTGGTCACTTGGTTTTCATCTCTGTCGGTTTAACTACGGAACTCTTAACCACACTGCGGAAATTCTTGAGAACAATCTTCGAGCCGGAATACCAGTCGTAAGACTCTAAAACAGAATTTTCTTCATTTTTAACATACAAATCTTAACTAACGTAACATTTTTTAAGGATGTTCAATGGAATGATTTGGATTACATGCGCAACCAAGATGATTTCACGGTGGATCCAAAGAAATTTGCTGGTTTGAAGGATTTTGTAGACGATTTGCATTTGGTAAGACACATGAAAATATAAATTTACTATAAACGGTGATTTAAGGAGAAGAGGATGAGTGTTTAACGATCATTAACTTTTAGAGGGGTATGCGCTATGTTCCACTAATTGATCCTGGCATAAGTGCAGGAGAAGAAGGTACTCTTCAAATTTACAAGCCAAGTTCTACATCAGAATAAAAAATTATTCCACAGTTCTTTATTTTTTAAATTTTATTTGTACAGTTGGAAAATATCGACCTTATGACGAAGGGTTGAAAATGGATATTTTCATAAAGAACGATGAAGGTCGTCCTTTTGTGGGAAAAGTTTGGAATCCAAAAGCAACTGTTTGGCCAGACTTTTCGCATCCCAATATTACCAGCTATTGGCTGAACCAGTTGCAAGATTTCAGAGGAAAAGTAGCTTTTGACGGAGCATGGATTGTATGAATGCACACGAAAATTGATGTGAACTATTGCAAACGTAGCTTTTTGGAACCATTTTAGTCTATTATGAATTGTTGTAAACATATTTTAGGATATGAATGAGCCTTCCAATTTTGATGACGGAGAACATAACAAAGGATGCGCTAAAAGCTCATGGAACAATCCCCCGTATCTTCCACAAGTAACTGGGGGCAGCTTGTATTCTAAGACGATATGCCCATCTGCGAAACAGGCCGGTGGTCTTCATTATGATTTACACAATTTATATGGAACACAAGAAACAATTATTACATACAAGTAAAACATATGAGAAACTTCACTATAGACAAACTTGATCTATTTATTGTACAATTAAGCTTTAAATATATGTTTCTGCTCACTCTTTCATCTTTAGGGTTCTGGGAGACCTAACAAGCGAGAGACCATTCATCATTTCCCGTTCCACTTTCCCTGGACAAGGTCGTTTTGGGGGTCATTGGACAGGTGATGTTGTGTCCAGTTGGGAAGACTTGAAACAGACTGTCCCTCAAATTTTAACCTATGGACTGTTTGGTAATAACTTTCTTATTTAACTCAAAATTTAATTAAACAAAATAAATTTATTTTTTTACTTAATTATTTTTAAATATAATTTTTTTAAAAGGAATTCCACTAACTGGAGCTGATATTTGTGGTTTCAACGGAAATACAACTGTTGAGCTTTGCAAACGTTGGATGCAACTTGGAGCATTTTATCCTTTTGCTCGCAATCACAACACTGACGATGGAATTGTAATGAAGCTGAAGCCAATTATTGCATTTTTGTTTTTATGTGTAAATTGACGCTAAATCTTTATTAAATAAATTCATTTAGCCACAAGATCCGGCATCACTTGGGCCAGAAGTTATTGCAGCTTCAAAGGAAGTGTTGAATGTACGGTATTCCCTGCTACCCTATATTTACACAATGTTTTTCCAGTCACATCTAACCGGACAACCTGTTGCAAGAGCCATGTTTTATGAGTAAATTATTCTTGCCCACTATACTTTATAAAAGCTTTTTTTATTTGTGAGATAATTTCATTCCGTGATTTTCGAAACATTTAACAGATTTGCAGATGACGCCAGCACATTTCTAATTGACACATACTTTATGCTTGGATCTTCTGTTCTGGTTGTTCCCATTTTGGAAGAAAATTATAACAAACCTACAATAACAGCCTACTTGCCACATGGTTGGTGGTACCAGCATTATTTTTCGGAAATTATAGACTCTTTAGGGGAAGAAAGAGATTTGCAAATTCCTGAAAATTCTATTCCGATTTTATATCGTGGAGGAACAATCATTTTGAAACAGGACCCTGCATTAAATACCCAATTGAGGTATGTAAAAGCACATTTGTCTACATTCTCTAATTCTACATTCTGTGCTGATTAACATGCACATAATATTCATTTGTTATCTTTATTTTCGATTACAGCCGACATAACAAGTTCCATATTCACGTATTTCTATCTAAAGATAGTAATGCCACTGGAGAATTTTACTGGGATGATGGAGTTTCTAATTGTAAGTCATTTAAGCTTCAGCTTTAGACTTTTAGAGTGGTCTATTAATTGTTGTATATATTGCATTTACAGTGCCTGACACCCTTGTGCAGTATGATCACTTTGTTTTCAAAGCCGAAAAGGACACTTTCACAATGTCAAAAGAATTTAGTGGGTACGATTCCTCCAACATGACGTTGGGAAGCATTGAAATTAGAGGAGTAATGTTTCAGGTGTCATCGGCCGTCCTTAATAACGTACCTTACATATTCGATTACAGCTCGTCTGAAAAGGTATAAATAATAAATAAGCCTCTTTACGAAGGTACATTTATGGCATAATATCAATTGATTTTATTTTATTTACCCTATTCGTCACAGACATTAAAGCTGGATGGCCTATCCCTTATCGGAGCTTCTTGGACGGACGGCCTGACGCTCAAATGGAGTTAAATTACTTAACGTTCCAAAATTTGCATTTATGAAAAAAAAGTTGCAATATCAGTTGTAAAAACACACTTTGATCTGATATCACTGCAGTGCATTTATTGTTATGCTATGAAAATTGTTATTTAATGATATATATGTATGTATATGATAGTCAAATGTATTCAGCTGCTCGGAAGAATATTTTATCACGTTTACATATATGCAACTTGTAGCTGGAGTTTAATGGAGATTTTGTCAAGTTTTAAAGAAGCGTTCGCATTTATTTAATGTTTGTGTTTTGTAGCAATAAAGTACATTTATGTAACGTCTTATCATTTTACCTTTAAGTAACAAAAAACACGTTAATTTCTACTCATATTTAAAAACAAAGATTGTGTCAGATGCCTTTGCAAGTCTGAAGTAATACAAAGCGTGATATCACTATTATCTATTATATACATTCAATAAAATCATTTCTAGAAACACATTCACATATAGCTGCATCTTTCCCAAGTACTGATTGATTGTGCATTACTCTTTTCAAATTGCTTGAGCTCGATTTCTTAATCACAGATACATTTTGATACAAGGTACATTGTAAGAATATGTACAAATGTAGAGAACCTTGTAAATACAAAGTGTAATGCCGATATGAGTAAAAGTACATAATATAATGATGATTGTTGTGACTTGTGACTTTAAAGCTCTCAGACTTCTACAGCCCCAGTGCCAGTAAAACACACTGTTTTTAAAACATCTGGAAAACTTTCTCTGGTTTGAATACAACTTTCTTCAATGTAGTCATCATCCGAATAAATATCTACAGGTGAGCTAGCCTCCATATTGTTATGCGCATTTACGGAGGAAACTATCAAGTTGCTAGTTCTTTGATCCAAATCCTTGGACAGCAATAGAGGCGTCTTTTCAGAGACTACCATGACTTCATTTGAGTCAGATGAGTACTTATTTCCATTTAGAGAGGATGATGACTGCGATGATGATAGTCCTGGGTTGTCACTGATTCCCGAGTCGGATACTTCGGTTGTTGCTTTGGGTCGCGGACTTCTCCGATCACACTCTAGTTCGTAGTCGTTGCTTATAGAACAGTAGTATATGAGAACAAATATTCCCTAATGATTGACAAAATGACAATAATAATGTAATTATTATTATTTTCCCTTATGAGTGGCAAGAACGTAGATTGCTTATGTAAATGCATTACCAATAATATGCAGACTGCAGCATTTACTGTGGTGCAAATTGGGAATCCAAAGTGGTCGAGTAAAAATCCACCCATTGATGGTCCAATCACTTCCCTACAGAATAGACAGTTAGCTAATTAAATTTAAATTAAAATAGATTACGATTTTTATTAACATTACTCAGTAGCTCAAGTTACCCCAGGGAGTATGCCCCAGACCACAATCCAGCAATCAGTCCGTACGTTGAGGCTTCATCCGGGTAGCCGGCATCGAAAGCAGTGTCTAAGAGAGCCTCAAATGTTGGAAGTAACGCCATTCCAATGGAAGCCCCCAAAATAAATAATGCCACTATATTCACAGGAATATCACTGAAAAAAAATACATTTCAATAATGGATTTGTGATATTGTAATTCACATATTATGCAATTTCCTAAAATAGAAACTTAGAACAAAACTTATTTTTGTACTTTGATAAAGGAAGAAATGGCGATGGTCCAAGTAGAAACAGGGCTATTCCAGATATTATTAAACCCAAAACCATCATTATCCAGGTCCGCTCTATTTTATCCGCTAACCAACCCCAGAAAGGACTAGAAATTGCATACGTTGCAGACAGTAGCAGGAAAAACAGTCCAAGTTGTTTAGCAGACAAATTGAACTGTAGACATTAAATGAAAGAACTTTTGTTTTACGGCTTGGATTCTACATCTTGAAGAAAGTTTCAAATTAATGTATCTTAACTTGATTATTACCTCTCGCAAATGAGGTTCTAAGGTCGGATCAAGCAATGACCACGCATTTGACACAACTACGATGACTAGACACAGGACAACAATGGAAGGAAGTTTTAGCAATTTCAGCATGCCCCCATGTTTTTGTGACTGATTTGCATCGAAAACACTCCTGGGGAAAGCTAACATGCTTAAGGGGATAGTGCATAGCATCAGACATCCTAATGTATAAAATGGCAAGCCATATCCTCCGTACTAAATAAGATAAATTTGTAGAATTTACATTTTCTACCACAATACTCGTTCACTTTATGCACATAATCTTTATATTTCTTACATCATAAAGCAGCCCTCCAACCGCAGGACCACAACTGAGACCAAGGCCTACAAAAGTTTCCAAAACTCCCTGTTGTGTATTTAAAAACAACATGATTAAAATTACTTTCTTTGATGAACCTTTTTAGTGTAAATTGAACAAACAAAAACTCACCAGTATAACTCCTACATTATCTGGGAACACTTCGGCAACTATTGTATAGCTTGCAGTAGAGAAAGCTGCTGCACCACAAGCTTCAAAGATTCTTACAAGAAAGCAGTATCCAATGAAAACTCCTGTTGATTGAACGTATCCTAAAACTCTGCAATTGAAGTGAAAAATAATTTATTTTGAAACTCATTCTTCAAAATCTAATTAATAATAAAAAATTTAAGTAAAGGAACTAACCCAAATAATATATTGCAACAGCCTCCCATTAATACTCCTAAAATCAGGAGAAATTTGGCACCCACCTGACCCACCTGGTTTTAAATAAGTAACATTGGGATGTTAGAAACACTTTCTCTTAAGTATATGTAAAAAGTAGTTGGATAAAAGAATATATGCTTTCACTTACAATCATTCCCATGAGGGGGGACATTAGAAAAATAACCAAAGCGTATATACTGAACACAAAGCCGGATATTGAGGTGGGAACTCCTTTTGCGCTTGCCTTTAGATAGATATACGTTGATCAAGTTACTTATTATTATTAAATGTAATTAACGGAATAATAATATGTTGTAGCTAATATGCAATTTCTTACCTCACTTGGGAAGAAAGGTGCTAAAATTGACATCGAACAAAAGCACGTGAATTCCACGAAGGCTAATGTGGCTAGAACTACCCATTGTTGTCTGGTTAAACTAGGAAGCTTTTTTAAAGTAAACGTTCCAGCCGATTTTCCATAACGTCTAACCAGGCGGTCACGAATTTGTTGCACATCTTCGTCAAGCAGGGCTTGGAAATCTGACTCAGACTTTGTTCTCACTAGCACAGGTCTAAATAACATTATATAATAAGAATTTTATTAGAGTAACTACACATGGAATTTATTTAATCTTTCGAAAATCTAAGGAAATTGGACGGCAAGAGTTCTACGTGTCAATTCTCATTTAGATTATACGGCTAATTTTCTTTCTACTCAAGCATTGTTAAATTAATTGTACATTATTGGGAAAGCTGTTGTATTTGAATGAAAATAATGTTTTAGACAGCCGTTGCTTTAAATTGAACCGTATCAAAGCATCGGGAAAACTACGTGCCTGATTAAAACAAAGTACTATTAATTTAGAAAACGCATTATGCAGATGGAAACGTATGTTGATGCTTCCTAGAGTAAAGTGGAGACATAACCTGACTGTTAATTTGAACAATTGATACCTAATCGTAGACTTTCAACGAACAAACATTTCTTAGGTACACCATTCTATTACCGACTAATTAAATAAATAAATAAAATGGAGAAAGTTTAACCTTCTTCGACTCCGTGCATACTGGTATGTGACCATTACGGGTCCATTAGTGACACCTGATTGCTCCCTGATTTGCTGCATATAGCAGTCATCAGAAAATGGAATCACTATATCATTAATACAAAATATGTCGGAGCCGTCATCCGACCCTCCACTTCCAGCGTCATTAGATTTTGTGACTGCATCGTTGTCGTCTGTAGAGCCATAATTACTTCTCTTTTTTCCATTGTCACTCATCTTCAAAATCCTCAACTATACATGAAAAACACAGTCACAATCACAATTCAACTTTTCTTTTTTCATGTTTGGCTAAAGCATCAAAGGATTTCATTTAGGATAATCATATGCCCCCATTCGTCTTACCTTGCTGTGTTAAAAATTCTGCAAAACAAAAGCGTTAAACTATGCAACTAAAATGAGAATTGGATTTTTTCCCTATGTATTTTTAAACTAGCACTTCACAAAACACTAAAGCCTTATTATTATACCACTTGTTAAAATCAGGTTTATTATTATAATTTAGCACTTTTGGATGAGATCTAACGGCAAAGTCGAGAGTCGCGTTAGAGCTGGTATAATTCGCGGACCACGATTCTACCATTCCGTATGAGGCTATCATCAATGCAGAAATATAGGTGCCAAAGGATGGCTTCCTTCCCTATCCTTCTTCCGAATGATGATGGATTAGAATGAACAGTTAGAAAGTGTTAGCTTTTTATTAGCACACTGGAATTCCTGTGCTTTATTTCTTGTGATGTGATTACAATCTTCGAGCACACAGTATTTGAGTATGTGAAGATGGTCTCCCTTTCTGTAACATAAGCAAAAGGGAAAGAATCTTTAGGGTAGATCAGAACACAGATATTATATAAGAAGATACAACAACCACGATACGAGTTTAATAGAATTATAGCCTACTAACATACATCACCACTTCAGCATGCATTCCCGTTGTCGAAGGTGACTAAATTCGTATATATATATAGCTTACGATGCCTACAAGGACAAAATACTAATGTAGCGATTTAATGCTGCAGTAGCAAGAAGAATTCCACTGACGTATTACGTGCAAAAACCATATTGCGACTGTTCTTATCATAATGTGCATACACGGTACATATATATATTGATATGTCTGTGAGTCGTCACTTTAAATTAAAAACCATGTATAAATAAAATGGCTTATCATTTATCACTTTCCAGGCCATTCATCATCACTCTCTAATTTAGATAGTCTATTCTTCAATCGAAAGGTTTAAGCACGTGTTTATTTTTACCAATCTTGTATATTGCAATTACATGAGCCATAACCTTATGATACATACATACATTTGTTTTGATACTTATAACACGATGACGTTTTCCTGGAATCTCGTGTTGATGGTATTACGTTATATCCCTAACGATATCTACGTGACGAGAGTTTCATCATCTTAACTCGTTCACACTTTTGTAAATGCCAAATGCATGGTTTGGCTGCAAAAAGCATTTCCGGCTCTCTATTGAACTATATAATACATAATAATATGTATTACCTCTTTCTACCTTGTAAATTTATAGACTTATATCTGCTGATGATGCTATGATTCATGCCAGTTTTTCATGTTCTATAGTCCAGTGTTCGATTCATGGAAGAACACAAGAAGACGTAGACCGCACCTTACTTTTCACAATGATTTTAAACTTCACATTATACGTCATACTTTTTTTTCAGAATGCCGAAATGATACCAGGCCAAGTCAAATGCAGGCAGAAAAAATTTCAAATGATTTAGCTGCTTGTTGCTTATCAGCACGACCTACACCGCTTAAAGAAAAGATATCTACGCTTCGTCGGTACCACGGTTAAATATTTTTCGCCAAAGTCAACGCTTACGTATTAAAGTGAATAAAAATACAGAGTACAATCTTTAGTATGAATTGTGTTATACTACTATACCAGAATATTAGCTAACAAGACATATATTATTACCGTCTCACCGATTTGATGTTCTGTTGACTGTGTGAAATTTTCATGTGATTTTAGTTTGAAGTAAGCATGTAATAACGAGGACTGGTGGTGATCACTATTTTAGTTACAGCGTATTTAAGCGACTACTCAAAAAGGTCAGCAGCAAAAATATCTGAGCCGAGTGAATTTGATCGTATACTAGAAAGACTTACACTTTTACATTCAATTTTTACGCAATGAACGACAACTATGAATCAACTTTGGCTCTGGCTCGGAACAAAACTCAATCAGATACATAAATATGAACCACATTTTATATGAGGGACATGACTGGAGAAGAAATCCAAACTACTAAACCTGAAAAAGGAAGGATTTTTACTAAAGGGAAACGCATACGTATTACGTACTACTCTATCATACACCGCATCAGTCACATTGAAACGATGAGCATAAACATATGTGCATTGGGCAGGGAGCTCAGAGGATTATTCTCGATTTTATCATTCAATGGAATATAATGTTATCTAATGTTATATACCCACTATAAAGTATATAATCGCATCACGAGCCGTTCCTCGTTATGGCAGAGTTCACCCATTATGATGAGGTTAAGAATGTTGCTCTTCTTACAATACTTCAATTCATAAACCATGATGTCACGTCACAGTGTGTCACACACAACAACACAATCATTTGCATTGATTTAATCGTTGTATTACATTGAGAAATCTGGACAGTGATAGTGATACACGCATGAATGAAATTAGCAGGTTTTCAATCTCTAGTGATTTATAAAGTTGACTAACAGATACATAATATTCCTCCTTATCACTTACAAATTTTATGCACGAAAAGTCAATGTCACTCTCAATTGCACATAAAAATTATGTGCTCAATATGTGCCGAAAGAAAACTAAGCTAACGATCTTATAATTAACTGTAAGTGAGCTCAAAAATTAGTTAGTGCAAGTATACACATCTTTAGGTTTCAAAGAAAACACGGATACTTACAATTAGATTAATGTTTGTGAAGTCAAGAAGTTTCTGATTGTCGGTGATGATGCAAGCATTAGATCAATACTGTATGCGGCTTATTTCCTTAATACATAAATGTGTACATGCAAGATAGTACACTTACGTATATAGCGTATTGATAACGTGAGAAATATTAATAACAGCCACTATAAAGTCGAGGGCCCAATTTTCATCTTTTTGATTTATAAACTAGAGAAAACCTGTTTGATTGTAAAATGTAAATATTACCAGTATACATATTATATACATGCATGTAGATTGCTACCGCATGTATTTACGTGTACACAACGTACCGTATATATGAGGGACAAATGTTAGCTTTAGTTAACCTGCAAAATGCCTCTAAAATTTCTATAATAAATATTCAAAATTTTACCTACCAAGTCACAAATTGGCTCATGAATTGTGGATTGATTGAAGCGTATACCTTCTTCAACAAAACTTGCACACACTTTGTAAAATCTTTCAATGTTCAATGTTGTGGGTCTCAATAATTAATTTGAATGCTGAATCCAAAATCAAGTCAATTTCCTTGATTTTTTTAGTAAATCCAAATATGAGTGATGCAAAATTTGGGGTGGTTCATGCAGACTGACGAATAAAGTTATCCTTCTTGTTTGACTGCACCTCATGTGTACGCTTCGTGAGCCGTCACTATCGGTATCAGTCAAGAGTTTGACTGAATTAGTAAAGTTCAACTTGTTTATGGAAAATTTTAATGCAAAATCTGATCATCATTAACCTATGCGTTAAATGTAATAAATCTGTCGGTTTCCTTATTCAAATATTGAATGACAACGACTGGTATTGATTTGACGCTGAGAAACATACTTTGTACTTACATAAACGAAACCTTATTTACTGTATGGTTGAAATCTACATAACTTATAGACAATTCAATCGCTTTATTCAACTGTTTGCAATGCATAAATAAATAACAAAGCAAGGACATTAATTTTTTAAATCGTTTCAAGGAATTTGATTAAAAACCCTCATAAATTCTCTAAAAAATTACACGCCTCGTTTGTATTTTATTATATTTTTTTAGAAGTCAAGGACTTAATGCTAGTTCATTACCCAGCAAGATCATGATCTTTGACCAATTCCATCTATCAATTTAGTTTGCTATAAATCACAAATATGGTATTAATGTACTAGCGTGAGTAATGAGAAGTCATGTGTCATGTCATGTAAACTAATGAAAAGTTCAACTATTATTTCTTGACGTCTCAAATTCCCCAATTTTGACTACTTAAATCCCTGGATTTCTGGACTCAAATTACGTAATATGACTGATGACAAACTTTGTTAATTTGACATCTAGGATATGACGGTGCCAACCGTTTTACGCTTCAATGTGAAAACTTAACATAATTTGCAACAACATTCTTTGGTCATATGATGAATTTACTTAAGGAATTGCAAAAGGTATTGATGCTGAAGTACCATGATGGGAAACTTAGGTAGTACTTTACACACAGTTAGTAAATTATAAAGAAAATAATATAGAAGTCCATATCCATGCAAATCTCCATTCAACCTTCTCACTTCATTCGGAAACTTTGACCCATATTTCAATCTGTATACAGCGATCCAGTTTCGTATTCGTCGGCGTATATTATATCCTTTCCTAATACTTTTATTCGATATGCACTATGCACATGTAAACGAATAAAAGTAGGTATACTATGTGTCTCTTTCATCTTTTGCAATCCACTGCCATTATCGATT
Organism: Orchesella flavescens; assembly: GCA_964034955.1. NCBI lineage: Eukaryota > Metazoa > Arthropoda > Collembola > Entomobryomorpha > Orchesellidae > Orchesella > Orchesella flavescens. The sequence continues at coordinate 22,048,726 of OZ035955.1, forward strand.
ATACGATTACTTCAAATGCTACATCATTTGTAAAAGTGAATCGAGAAATACTTCATGTTCCATTATAGATAGAAATTTCTATCGCTGAGAAAAGCTATTCTATAGCAGAAATATAATCTATTAAAGTAAAGCTATTAAAAATACTAAATATTTACCTTGGGCTACTTTTCCTTTCTTCCAATGAATAATAGGTCCCTCCCAATAACTTAGTCAAGCTGGAAAATGTTTAATTTGTGTTCTGCATTGTCCACTTTACAGGTTCCTTTAAACACACTCATTGATAACCAGCAGAGACTGCCTGGAACTTGTCATGTGTATGAATATCATGGGAAAGTTTATAATGGGCAACAAACTGTAAAATTCGAATGGGAGTATAGAAATTTAACATTTTATTTTAACATAAGTATGTATAAACAGGAACACAAAAGCTTGTTTTCTCGAATGATCAGAAGAACTGACTGAATAATGTGAATGAAGCAAAGAAACTATTATCATAGAGCCCAATAGCCACTGCCAATGTTCAGGCAGGCCAAAGAGATGTGAACTTGTGAACGAAGGCGATAATGCATTGTGTAGTGTCGTACTGTTGAGTAGTATGGTGCATTGTAAGTACATTGCTTCAGATTCCATCTGGTTTTTGGATAATACTATCTACTACTAACTTAGCTTACAACATATGGATAAGTAATAGGTACATTGCTGATATATGAGTATGCTTGTCTTGTGGATTCATATTTTATGACTTACAAAACCAAGACCATCCACTACTACCACATACCACCGGCCAGGTTGCCAGTCTGCCCTTGGCGAGTTAGAAAAAGTGTACACAAAGTCAGCACGTGTATTCTCGGCTAAGAGAAACACTAAAAACATTTCATACTTTTTTTGAAGAAAAAAAACTGGAGTTGGTTAGAATGTTTCTAAAAGCAATGCTATACTAGATAATTTCATCATCTTTGCATTGCTGTAGCTTTGGGTACATTCACTTGATTCATGTATTTGTATCGTCTTTTGGGTGAATGTATTGAGTTTGCAAAAATTGTGCTGCTACTGCTACCTCAAGAAATTTTTTGTTTGCCATTGCTAAAAGTCCAGTGTTTGCAACAGTTTATAACGCTACAAGTAAGTTGATACAGATCTGGTATGGAAATTAGATAGGATCCTATAATACAATGCACTCTAAGCAATAAATTAGATAAAAAAAAGTTACATATTACACTTACATGGATGCTTAGTGCAGTTATGTAGTTGCATAACTGAAAGCCTCGCATAAAGGATATATATTTGTCATGCATACTCTTTTGGAAAGCAAAGTAGCTTGATTTTTACATTTGTATAGCTCATTCAGCACATTTGGGTACAAGGAGTGATACATAATAGAAGAAGTATTGGAGAGGGTTGCCGAGTTGCGGCTTTTGTCTTGTTGCCTTTTGTCTTCTTCCTGATAGCCTCAATGTTTGAGCAAATAGTAGCAAATGAAACGTAAATTGGACTCTGATCACGTAACAACAAATAATTATTAATTATGATTCTTGTACGTTCTTGACAGAAAGCAGAACATCTTGAAAATCATCCGCAAATTATCTTCAGGGAAAGATGAATGCAAAGAAAAAACTATTACTAATTGGAGCAGGCCCAACAAGCTCATTGATAAGCTACAACATTGCCAAAAATGTGAAACTTCAAAATGCCGTTGACATTCATGTTTTCGAAAAGTCAAGAGGGGTCGGAGGTCGCTTTGCGACATCCAGAAGTACTAAAAACCCTGACTGCCTTGCAGATTTAGGAGCTCAATACCTCACACAAAACCAATCAAATCTATCTATGAAACCGTATTTCGAAAGTAAGAATTTAAGGAACAGACTTAAGTTTTATGACATTTCATGAAAATGTGTACTAATGTGCATCCGTATGCTTTACCTGAATCTGACTATAGCTTTAATTCAGCAAACTCTACTACGGCCCCTCGAGACATCAACAATCCCTGGTTTTCGCACTGATCCAACAAAGTCACATTATGCATGTGTGAAAGGGACCTCGACAATTGTGAAGCACTTTTTCGAACAGGCAAGGCTCTTTTAATTGCGTTTCGTAGAAATTTAAGGACAGAGACATGCCATCGTTTCTTTTCATTTATCTTTCTTTTCAATAATTGCCTACTTAGGCTTCCTTGACAAAGACGAATATGGTTTTTGATTGCCGTGTCATAAAAATCAACCCAATTTCATCTGGTAAAGTCGAAGTTATAACAGAGAAGCAAGGAACAAATACCTTTGATATTGTGATTTCAACCATGCCCGTGCCTCAAATCCTGCAACTGGAAAATTCTTCTGAGTTGGTTTCAGGTTAGTATATATGGAACTTTTTTTGTGGCTAGAGATAAGATTTCATCCTCATATAGCTACAATATAAGAGTTTCGCTTGTATTTTTCAGATTTAGAAATGAAAAGAAAGTTGTCAATGGTAAAGTACTCAAGTCGCTTTGCGTTGGGCCTGTTCTTTGATGCTGAAATTAGCCTGACAAGCTCTAATCAGCCTCTCAACTTCATTGAAAATGACCCAATATTTAGATATTGGTCAATTGAAAATGTAAAGCGTACAGGCTCGTTCACTGGACCGACATCAGTTGTATTACACACTAACATAAATTTTGGAGCTACAAATGTGGAAGAGGATAAAGATAAAATGAAGCCACAGCTTCTTGAAAAAGCGATTCAAATAATACCAGAAACCACCAGTATTTCCCAGGATTCTGTGAAAAGCCATAAATGGAGATACTCACAAGTATGTTTAAATTCGATCAGGCAACACTAAATTGTCATTTAATACAATTTGATGTGAAGTATGTAAGCTTTCAACATTTTGTTAATTTATGGATTAGGTGCTCGATTCATATGCCGGGAAGCCAGGTTGTATTAAACTCAAAGAGAACATTTTTGCTGCTGGAGACGGGTTCTCAGAGTCTGGATTTGAAGGATGCATTTATTCTGCTGAAAGGGCAGTTTCAATTATAGAGGCTGCTCTAAATTTGTGATTTTGAAAAATTCTAAATCATATTATGAATATTGAATATAAAATTGAATTTTTAATTAATTAATTACTCTACACGAAGGACATATATTATCTACTATGATTTAAGAACTGAATATTATTTTGTCTCATAAAACTGTACACAAAGACCAACAATTAGCAGACATGCATGTCCGCTAAAATAACATATAACAAAGACTTAAGACTTAGACTTAATTATATTCTAGTTGTACACTGATTACGATTAAGAAATTATTTGTTTTATCACAGGTATAGGATTTGAAAATCGATACACTTAAATAAGTGGGTTTACATTCAAGAGATATGCTCGTACTTACTGCTGGAGTTGTTTTTCAATTTCTTTCATGTATGCATCGAGTTCGTCTTCATCGTCTTCTACCACTATCATTGAAACAGAATTGCTTGTGGTCGATTGTATCCCGTTCGACACGGGATCACTTTTAACTGACAACTGCTGTATTTTAGATTCAATTTCTCCACTTCTTACAGGTGGCCTAAACATATCATCTAAATCAGAATTTGGTTCAGAAACTTCACACGGTTCTTCATCATCAAAATATTTTTCCTCTTCATCATTCTCCAAATTCTCTCCACAATCATAATCTGGGTTTTCATCTACAGTGGTATAATCAAAATCGTCATCTTTTCCGTTCAAGAAATTACGATACATGGTAGTAAAAAATTCTTCTTTGAGGAGATCCTTTTCATCATCATCTATTTCCTCACGAACCTCCTCATCATTTACAGTAGGACGCCTAGGACTTCTCCCAGCCTTTTTAGAAGGTCCCGACTGCCCCTCCTCCATATCATAATCTTCATCAGAATCATACTCCGCATCTGCTTCGTCTTCTTCATCCTGTTGAAATTCTTGATCCCTTCTACGACAACTTATTCCATCTTCTGTTCTTTCCATGTGAGCGAGAAAAAGGTCAGTTAGAGGCATAGATGTTGTACCCGAACCAGACGTACTTTTCCATGACTGCTGTAGAAATGCTTGACGCTCCACTTCAGTGTGGAATCTGCCAATTAGCTGGTCAAAGAGAATCGGATTTCTCCTTTGCATTTCTTCTTCAGAAAAGTAATCTGTGGTTTCAACCAATCTTTTGAGTGCTTCATACCTCCGATTCTTTAGCCTTTTCTCATCCGCTCCTGGTCACAAAAATAGTCATAAAATTATGCGTTATAGAATATTAAACACAAACGTTAAGGTCTTCTGGTAATTTGAATTCTATCAAGTGATATTAATTACATACCAGCTTTCCACGACTTTTCCACTTCACGAAGTTGGAAAATGGTGTTGTAATCTCCATTTCTTCGATGTTTTTCAAAGCATTCTGAATCGCTAGACCTTAAAAATTTCCCAAATCTGGCGAGAAACTGGTCTGGATGTGTTTCAAAAATATCTCTCAGCGCATCCAGCTTCTGCTCTGCGGATAAATCCGGCTCATGTCGTTGCTGGCTTTTGACCATTACCTGACTGTTTTTCGATAATCTCTCCAACATTTTGTGCTGTTGTTCAGTAAGTGTATTTCCAAAAGTTAAAGTAACGTCTTTTTGCAAAGGAGCTCCACCTGAATTAATGAAAAATGAAAACCAACCAAATGACTTGCATTCTCATTCATCAATCTTAAGCTTATCATACATCATACACCTAATACTGAACTTACCGTTTTGAAAACTGCAATCCAACACTGTTGCTGCTGAGCCAGCTACCGGAGATGAAACAGTTGCGGCACTGCTGGATGTTGCATCAGGAATCTCAGTGTCGACCTCAATACAAGTATCACTGGCCTCTTCCATGAATGATATTTATTGCTTCAATCAAATGACTTCAAATCAATTTTAAAAGCACTTTCAACTTTTGTGCATGAAGATATACATAATATTATGCTGATACACATTTGCTCTGTGTTTTGGAGATGTTTTTGTTCAAAGGTACATATTCCCGGTGTGAGCAGATCGTCACACACTTATCCCGGCAAAGGAAATATTCTCCTTGTGTATACAACGTAAAAACATTTTGTGTAGAATACTAGAAAGACCGACTGAATTTACTTTTGACTTTTAAAATCCTTCGGATGAACTATTTTTAATTAGTTTTTAACTAGCCAACAAGTGAAATTAAGGTTTCTGCTACCTGATTATAGTACGGAATAATAAGTAAGGGAGGATTGGAAAGCTGAAAAATGGCTGCGACAGAAACTGACGAATTTGTGGAGAGCGTATGTGTTAAACTTCAATAACTTGTTAAATTGTTCAATCGTAATGTGCTTTATAATCACAATCAGTGAAGACAATATTTAATATTGGTTATAATTGTTTTATTCAGTTGACAGAGCAAGATTTGGCACATGAAGAGGAGATTCTTAGAAATCCATTTTCCATCAAGCACTGGATGCGCTACTTGGATCATTTGCGGAGTGAAAAGAAGTACAAGAAAGATCCCAAACGGTTGTATATGGTATATGAAAGGGCTTTGAAGCAACTGCCAGGGTCTTACAAGTTGTGGCACGCGTATTTAGTATTGAGGAAAGGTCACGTTTTGAAAAAGAGTCCAAAGGATCCAGCGATTCAGGTATACCGTGTTATACATTATACATCATTTGAAATTCCTAAAGTACAAACAGTTTATGTCTGTAGTATTCAATCTTTGCTTGATTATGAATATTTAACTTTTTACAGGAGCTCTTTGCTACGTTTGAAAGATCCCTAGTGTTTATGAACAAAATGCCAAGGATTTGGATTGAATATTGCGATTTTGCTGTGAAGACTGGTAGGGTTACACAAACCCGGAGAATATTTGATAGGGCACTCAGATCCTTGCCTATTACCCAACATAATAGAATTTGGCCAATGTATCTCAACTTTGTGACTAAAAAACATCTTATTCCTGAAACTGCTACCCGTATCTACAAGCGATATTTAAAAGTAAGATAGCATATCTGGGCCAGGAAGAACAACATTTAACAATTTCAACATTGTGTCAGTGGAGAATAAAATTTCGAATATTTTGTTTCTGCATTTTTAGCTATGCCCAGAAAATGGAGAGGATTTTATTGAATATCTTCTTTCTGTCGGCCGCCTTGATGAAGCTGCGGTCAGATTAGCTCATCTTGTCAATAATGAGAATTTCACTTCACGAAAGGTACTACTACTAAATAAATACTAAGCGATTTGTAATTACAGTCAAATATTTGTTGTTAAAGCATCATTAATTTTTTTGCAGGGAAAATCTAATTACGTGCTTTGGAATGAGTTGTGTAATTTGATATCAAAAAATCCAAAAGAAGTAACATCCCTCGATGTTGATGCTATCATCCGAAGTGGTTTACGGAGATACACTGATCAGATTGGATCCTTGTGGACCAGTTTAGCAGATTATTACGTGCGATCGGGACTGTTTGAGCGAGTAAGCCAGTTTTTAATAATTCAAGAGATTTGTAATGAATAATTTATCAGGTTTAGCTAACATTGCTTGTTGATTTTAGGCAAGGGACATTTATGAAGAAGGCATTAGCAGTGTAACCACAGTTCGAGACTTTTCTCAAATCTTTGACGCTTACGCACAGTTTGAGGAAGCAGCTTTAACAAAGCTTATGGAATCTGATGACGTTGATGACTTGATAATTGAGATGAGGCTGGCAAGGTTGGAAAATTTGATGGAAAGGCGACCCTTACTGCTTAACTCTGTTTTGTTGCGTCAGAACCCACATAACGTAAACGAATGGTTGAAACGCGTAGACTTATTGAAGGAAAAGCCAAAAGAGGTATTGTGTTCTAGAATAGTATACATGCATTTTTATTCCGATTCAATATAGATAAATTACAAGAACGCTAAATTTTGATTTATTTCTAGGTTATTGCTGCGTTTACTGAGGGTGTTCAAACCGTAGATCCAAAGCAGGCAGTTGGAAAACTTAATGCACTTTGGGTGGCCTTTGCAAAGTTTTATGAGGATGCTGGTCAGTTGGATGATGCTCGTGTTATATTTGAAAAAAGTACGCACGTTCCTTACATGAAAGTGGACGATCTAGGACATGTTTGGTGTGAATGGGCAGAAATGGAGCTCCGTCACAAGTACAGTCTTTACAACAAAGTGTTTTTACAAACAACAGCAATAGCATAATTATAATACTGACTAGCGTGTCTTGCATTAACTTTTTAGAAACTACAAGGAAGCTCTTAGGTTAATGTACACTGCCACAACTCCCCCCATCGGCCAACGTGCTGCCTATTCTGATGATTCTGCAACAGTCCAGGCTAGATTGTATAAGAATTTGAAATTGTGGTCGTTTTACGCAGACCTTGAAGAGTCATTCGGAACCTATAAAAGTTGCAAAGCTGTGTATGACCGAATAATTGACCTAAAAATAGCAACACCTCAAATCATTATGAACTATGGCATATTCTTGGAAGAAAATCAGTACTTTGAAGAAGCTTTTAAAGCCTACGAAAAGGGGATCAGTTTATTCAAGTGGCCACACGTATTTGACCTATGGAATACCTACTTGGCCAAGTTTTTGGAGCGATACGGGGGTGATAAAATAGAGAGAGCTCGAGATTTATTCGAACAGTGTTTGGAGACTTGTCCTGCTCAACATGCAAAAAACTTTTATCTTTTGTATGCCAAGTTAGAAGAAAAACATGGCGCAGCTCGTAGATCAATGAACGTTTATGAAAGAGCTTGTAAAGCTGTAGATAAAAAGGATCAATACCAGGTAATTATTACTACAATTAACAATGCACTCGCAATTTATTTTAATTCTATAACAGTTCTTTTTTTTTGTATACTTTGTTACAGATGTTTAATATTTACATTCAAAAAGCTGCTTCTCTGTATGGAGTCACTAAAACTAGACCAATATTTGAGGCTGCAATGGAAGTTTTACCGGATGCCGATGCAAGACAAATGGGGATACGTTTTTCTGAACTTGAAACCAAACTTGGAGAAATCGACAGAGCCAGAGCAATATATGCACATACGTCACAAATATGTGATCCAAGAGTATGATGCCAAGGATTAACTATCAGATTTCCAGAATTTTTATTTAAATGGTAAATTGTAAAATCTTTTAATCTTCTCATGTAGGTTTCAGCTGACTTTTGGGCGGCTTGGAAAGATTTCGAAGTACGTCACGGAAATGAAGACACGATTAGAGAGATGTTACGTGTTAAGCGCTCCGTTCAAGCGTTGTACAATACACAGTTTACTGCTAACCTCATAGCTCAACAAACTCAGTTGACACCTTCAGCTATTCCAGAAAGAACGGAGACTGCCGCTACTGACACAAACGAAATATTGGCAGCCGCTGTTATATCTGAGCCACCACAACCTCCAAGAAGACCAGACCAAGTTTCATTTGTACGTGGTGATACACTTATTCAAACGCACAACACTGATACCTCCAATCCAGATGAAATTGAATTGGACGAAGATGAAGATGACGGCGAAGAGGATAAAGGTATGCTTTGTTCAACTTGTCAAATTTTTTTATGGTTTTTCCTCGATAATTCTACAAGGTGTACAATTATTTTTTATTTCGTTGTTTCGCAGATGAAGATATGGAGGTAGAAAAGGTTATGATTCCTACCGAGGTTTTTGGATCACTCAAGCCCGATGAAGGTGCAGATGAGGATGAATAGTTGTTACAGTGAAATCTACGGAATCGCGTTGTATGTGTACGTGCAGATATACAATTATTATTAAAAAATACTTTTATATACCGAGTCACTTCTATTTCCAATGGTTAATTTCATATCATTAGGTATGGTTATTTTAATGAAGAGCATTATAGGTACGTGTATTTTAGGAAAATGGAAATGTTGATGAGCATTTTAGCCCAATTTACATATGTGCAGGAGTTCTTTGCTTTGCATGATGTAATTAGCAGGAACATATTAGCATGCTATACGGTACGAAAGACTGGATATAAGCATAAACTTGAATACATCTATCAATAGAATCTTGTTTGTGTTTTGGAGTTCTGTGTACATATCGTTTGGAAATGACAGTTTCTCTCTCATCCTATTTCTGGGCATGAATCTAAAACTTGGATTTTGTCTTGTCATTATGAATGATCGATTAAGGGCACTCATTCCCAGCCTTACATTTTACAAGTAAAATTTTGAGTGTATTAACTATTATTTACAAACAGAAAATACTCTTTTTAGCTCAAGATTGAAGTTAGTGAAATTTGATGGAATGTTTGGTTCAAAATAGGCCTGAAGCCATTGTGGTTAAGAATATGACCATTTATTTGAATGTTTCTTATCCCCAAAATCCATCATAACTACATACTATTTCCATTGCATTTTTGCTACAATGTCATGTAAAGAAGCAGATCATACAATCGGAAATGTTCAATCTGTGTTCGGTATTTATCCATGATAGAACATCCAGAAAGTGATTTGTCTCTGGAAACATGCTTGACTGTAGACTTTACAGCAGTAAGTATGTGGGTATGTGTGTTTTCTTTGTACATATCCAGACAGATTAATCTTTCTTGTCCCTATGCTCCCGAGTAGTGGATACCCAAAAAAATAAGAGACGCAGAAACGTTGTTGTAATAATGAAGGGTTGTCTTAGGAGAAATTCCAAAACCAAACGAATGCACAGGCAGCAGATAAGTTCCAAGAAACATCATATAGATCATACATAAAACGAAAAACGACACTACGTCTGTCCGTAAAAATCCAAGCAACTACACAGAGCAGTCGCAGAAGCATTCATAGTACCATTCCAAACGAGTCATTGAAGCTTCAGCCTGGCAAGGCATTACAATACGCTCCTTCCATTCGTTTGTGTGTGAAACCTAGTATCCTACGTAGTTTTAGGAGGACGAAGAAGAAGCATACACTGGAAGTGCAATTAATGATAGCCAAAGCTGTTTACATATAGAAGCAATTTGATGCAAGCTCTTCTGCTGCTGAAGACGAGCAAGAACAAGTACATCATCCTATGTTGAAGGAAAGAGAATGTACATATTGTAAGCAGGTCTTAAGCATATTACACTATAAAGATTCAGAGAGAGAGGGGCGAAAAAGGACAAGCGTTCGTAGCGTAGCAGTAGTAGCAGTAGTAATCATGAGTAGCAGTAGTAGTAGTAGTAAGAGTGAGGATGGCTTCGGCTTGGGACGTTCATAATATAACGAAGCATATAAGTACATTCATTTCATATACATGATCCATATAATTCTTCCTTCTGGCAAATATCAAATCAGGGACAGAACGAAGGGGTGGCTGATATCAATAATCCCACCTTCCCAACCCACCGCAGACCTACACACATTCAATATAATACACAAGTGTAGAAGTAAGTACAAGGAAGCGAATTGTGTTTGGTGTTAGTGAAAATCCTCAAGCATAAAATTTCAATTCTGAGTGGATTTTTTGCACAACTTGGGCACTGACGTTACAACGAGGACTCCATTCTTGGTTAGTATCTCTTTTTGACCTCATCTAGCTTGGATATGTCATGTCAGGTCAACCAGTTGAGAAAAAATAACAGTCACTATTACCAACTCACAAGGGCACACATTCCCCCATATACACAGTTTATACACGGCGAGCACCAGAGTCAGCAGCTGGCTTTCTTCTTGGCTGCCTCTACTCTGTTGCTAGCCCAGATCTGGGGGAAAATGGCTGCTTCACCAGTATACACAGAAAGGATAGCACACACACCAAGACTCAACCACTTGAGAAAAAAAATTAAAAATCTTTCAAATTGTTTCTGGAAATTATTCCAAATTTCCAGCGGAATGCAATAGCTAGTATTATGAGCTACTGGAAACAAGCTCTTCTTGACGCTATGTTTGTTGGCACAAGAATGAGAGGAGGTTTTGGGTTCGTAAAATATTTTTGGTTTGGTTGGATTTTCATTTCATCATCATCAGAGTAGTGAAGAATGGTAGCATTACATTATATTCTGGTAGTAGTAGTAGTAGTAGTGGTGGTCGTCGTCGTTCCATATAGCTGTACATTGCATGGCATATTATTGAATTGTGCATTATTATAGCGCAACGAAACCAATAGAAATATGTAGCGTATAGAAAGAAGTAAAGTAAAGTGTAAAAAGCATATAATACTTGCATTGCACCAACCAAACCAAGTCAAACTAAGCCAAGGCATTATCAGAAATGTACGCTTCTCCGTTTTGCTGAAGAACATCGTATGTCGTATGAACAAACGCACATTTGAAGACCAAAAGAACTATCATCTACTCGGAGGTGATGGTGGTGGTGGTTTGGTAGCATCCTTAGTAGCAAAAGTACGTTGAAAAACTACTAGCGAAAGAGAATAATACAATTTTTGTTGGTGAGGAGGAAGACGAATCAAAGTAGGAAGGCCGAGGCTAACGCTAAATGCAGCTAATATGATGTTAGAGGAGGCAGGCTTCATAATATTGAATATAACACCAGAATCAGGAACAACTGGTGAATAGACAGATAGATAGAGAAGAAAATTTTGTTAAATATAAGGCTTGCTTTTAATGCTTACATTGCTTTTGCTTCTCCTCGACATTTCATGAGAGGAGATGGAGAATTAAACCATTTCTGTTGAAAGACTGACTGGAGTAACATCAAATGCATGGAATAAATACTAAATTCACCTATCAGATCGAACTGACTTGCCTTGTCTTCATTTACTCATATTCTGCTTATGATTCACTTCATAGGGAAGTGTATGACAGGAGTACTGAATTATAATAAAATTGTGAACACAAAGAGCCGTTTTACTCTGCAGTTATGAAATGGTGTCCGTCGACAGCAGGACAACGGGCTTTCGTCTCCAAATTCATCTATGTTTAGTTCAAACCAAACCTTCGTAGCTCAATATATAAATAACTCTTTTGAAAATGTAGAAATATCTTCTGAGTCATGAGCTAACAGGTCGGTTTTGAAACTATTAAGTAAATTGATTAATGAGAACGGTACTTTAACCTAACGATAGAAAAGCTGTTAGGAGTTGAGCAACGGGTGAAGTTGGTAAATACAGCAGGTGCATATTATAAAGGAGACTGATTATGGGGCAAGTTGCGTTATCATAATTATGTTAGGACAATGTATGATATACGACAACTATACTAGCTAGTACAGCATCACTCATCATCATCATCAATGATCATGTAAATGAGTCATTTCATTAATATGATCTTACAACTTACGATTAGCAGTTAATCACAGTATCGCTAAACCCATTTTTGTTGTTATACTATCACTATAAAGCATTGGGGGTGATAATAAACTTAATGTCTAGTTCATAACAGTGACACACCAGAGAACATATTTGCATCTACTTGTAATAATGATAGAATCAAAGAAGTTGTGATCTTGATCAAGACAGGAATGAGGCATTGAATCGTATTGGAAGACATTTAAGAGGTTTAACTCTTTGAAAAATACGTATTTTTTATTTTTCTTAAGCAGATCGAAGCAAACATGCTTGTTCACGTTTAATTTTGCTGTGCAGATAATAGATAAGAATATTGGGAAATTGAGTAACGTTTCCTTATCACAACCGAAGAACAATAGAACAATATTGCTTGCAAATAAATCTATTTATGTACAAAAACAAATTACAAAATACCAGAATTCAATATCTCTAACACAAGGGTGAATGGTACTGACTGATGTTTGCTATAAAGCTTCCAAAAAGCGTCCATTCATCATGTTCTGACTCATGTTCCCCCAGTAAAATGTACCTTTGAAATCGTGTTAGAAAACAAGCATATGAACATGAAATCAGAACATCAAGTTTCCAAAAACTTGTAATCAGTCTGTAGATAGGTAGTTTACCAAACGCATGTGAAGAAGTCTTCATTAGATTCAATTTTATTTCATTAATGTTAAATACCTGGTAATGCAATGGGAAGATACTCTAATATTTCTAACATGAGAAATCAATGTTACCCACAAATGAAAAAAGAAGCCTTTCGTTGAGATTTTAATTTGTAATATAGAATATCGTATGTTTTATGTTATTATGTTAAAGTAAAAGGCACTCTTCAATCACATGTGTTATGTGACATTGTATTGGGTGACATAGACAGGAGCACGCTTATATAGGTGGAATTAGTAAGCATTTTAAGCTCATGAAGAAATAGTAAGCAACATGCAAACTATTATGCAACGCAATTAAAAGGTTTGTGTGCCACCATCGATTAGTTCACAGAACTATAATGCATTTCTCATGAAACGGAGAGCAATAGCACCAAGAGATATTAATTATGGTAAATGGTTCCCTCTAACAAAATTTGGTAAGGCAAAGTTCATCAAATTCAGTTATAACCGAGATGAAGAGAAAGGAGAAAGGAAAAACAACTATCTGAAAGAGAAACTGACTAGTTGTTTATTAAAGTGCATAGGAACATTTTCATTTAGTTTCTCTCTCATAAAGTATACATAAATGAGCTGGAAGTAAGTTAATAAGGATACACAAATATAGTATTTATTGCGAAGGTTATCATCTTCAGTACAGCCTTCCACTTTATCAATGAAAGATTGGTAATGAGTAATAATGTGTTTATGAGATATACGTACTTACATGGCAATGTGTATAGTAGTTTTCCTTTTAGTAACTCAGAATTTTTGTATTTTGTACGTTCTATATAAACAGTGCACCGCATGATCAAAAAGAATGTGATGTTGTATGTATATATTATATTACATTGTACACACACGTAATAATACGTATTTTATATATACGATTACAAAGTACATTCATCTCTAGTTCTATGTAATGAAGTTGGGTATATACTCGTAGTGTATGCTTAAAGGAAGCAGGTACGGGAATATTGGACGCGTCGACAGCATATAGTAGTAGTAGTGTAGTAGTGCTATATATATACCTACTGCATACTATCAATCAAGAAGAGCAAGTGAAATCACATCTTCAGTTTTGTGAGTTTGAGTTACAAATGTGAGCGGAGACGAGAGAGCTCCCCTATATGTGCTTCTGCTCTCGTTATGTATTGATCATGTTTGTACATATTCACATCTAGGTTCAGAGGATTCTCCCTCGCTCGCTCACTTTTCGATATTTCTGAACATTGCAAGTTAACAACAATATGCATTGCATCCAAAAGAGAAGAGAAGGTGCATCTTTTTGGTCCGAAAGTGAAAGCGTACATACGCTACTACTGCTGCTATGAGCTAATGTAACGGTAACGCGAGCACTAAGGGTTGATTTCTTTTTTGTTGTTGATATGTGTGATGTTGTTCCTTCGTCTTTTAAATCATAATCATTCTCCATAAAGGGATGAGGGTAAGTAAAAATGGAATACTGGGTAAAAATTTATACATGAAGTATGGGAAATGAGCTTGCATAATAATATAATACTGAGCTCTGCAAATGTACGGTGTTTTGTATAGCAGTTTGTGGAAAAATAAAATATTTTCAGTTGAACCTTTGTTGTAAAATTTAAAATTGCAATGTGCTTGTTCCTAATTTGAACTTTTTTAGAAAAAAAATCAAATTTTTTCAATTTTAATGAAAAGAAAGAAAAGGTTGAAAGTGATTTGACTTTTTAAATGTTCTTAATTTTACATTGTACATCATAATTATTATCTTGGATTATTATTATTTTATTGGTTATGCTTCGGCTCACACTTCACGGTAGATGTGGTGTACTGTTATATGAGTATGGTTTTGAAGGAACAGAATAACTATGATGCACAAATAGAGGCAAGAAAAAGCTCTTTGTATTTTGCGTCATTGAAGCTTTAAAGCTCCGTCTTTTTATATAAACCTAGTGCAAATTTTGCTACTGCATAGTCATCTAATATTGCATAAATAAACACATTTATGCGTGCTAAAATAACTTAGCCTGCAGTTATAAATAATGTTACTCGGTATATTTTTGATTGCAGGTGCTTTGATTTTGATATTTAGAATGCAAAAGTAGCAGGCATCATGGCTGACGGAGGCCAGCGACTCCTGGATGTCATTGAGTAAGCAGTTTTTAAAATGTTTTATAATATTAATTTTTTATAAAAGTTATTATAAGAAGATAGAAGGTTACAAGTGCTAGAAAATTAACGTGGGAAATAATGCTTGCCTGAATGATATGGCTAAGAAATGAATGTATTGTCTGTTTTAGTGACCCAAATGCGTTGGAGTCGTTCCTGGGAGGATTAACTTCGGATTCAGAACTTTTGCCTTCAGCAGAGACCGTGGACAATGTTGTCGCGTCGCTGGCACGGTCAGTAATAAAGATAAATATTGCTTTACTTGCGTGAATAATAGTAATGATAACGTTAGGAACATTAGGTTCATACATGTATTAATTAACGCTCTTCACTTAGGTCCCTGGACGAGAACGAGTATGAAGTTGACTCGCCCAATGAAACACTGTTTGACACGTTGGATTCTTCCTCGAATCATCTTACCGACATCTCGAGATCCTACGTCCCTTCGGATTTTGGTCATGTAGTGCAAAATGACGCATATAACAGTAATTTAGATGGGTTTTCGAACGGTAATAATGTGATCCGAGGGAACCTTTCCTCACATCATGAGCAGCAGCAGCAGCAGACTCCTTCGGGTTGTGACCAATTTGTAGGATCATCTAATATTACAATTAATAGTGTAATCAGTGCATCCTCAGTTAGTAGCGTCAAAACTGTGACTTCAAATAACATTAAGCAATTATCAGTTTCCAACTGTGATCCCTCCAAATCTACTTCTAATTTCGTCCAAGCGGGACAAATCCAGTTACAAAATTCTGTATCCTCTGCATCAAATAATTTAAATTTCACTTTCTCTCAGGATCTTCAAAAACATAACGTTACGATTTCCGCCTCTCAAAATCAATTGAATCAAGTGACTAGTCTTTCTTCAGTTTCCGTTGAAGGTCAAATTCAACAGAATGTCCCTTCAAATTCTACAAATAATTTGATCTCAGTAGTAGGGTCAGGAAATGAAAATGGGGTGGTGGGTTCACTGACGGACAACACCTCAAGAAGTTTTCAAGTTGTAACTAATCAGCAATCCGGTCAAATCAAAGCTCAAAATTTACCACCCAACAACACCTCTCAAAATAATACCAGTGCTAATATCCAAGTAAATACAAGTGGAAGTTCTAGTGTGTCGAACGCTCCCGTAAGCAATGACGCCACAGCAGGAGGTAGCACCAGCAACAATGTGTCGCTATCCAATAGTGTGTCTGTCAGCAGCGTTATCGGTTCCACTGCGAACACTGCCTCCATTCAACAACAAGCACAACAATACATTACCACGAGCACGCATCAAACAGTTAATCAACTGGTTTCCGGTCAAACAGTTAGTATACCAAGTATGACTGTAAGTGCGCCTCAGCTAATTGCCAGTACGCAAGGTGGACTCGTTGCAGCTTCCACTGGACAAAACATTCTTCAGCAAATCCAGTCTGCTGGTGCAAGCCAAAGTTACATTGCAATGGAGCAGCCGACGACTGCTTTCATAACGGGCCATAACACATTTGGTACAGCGAATGTAGCCCTTGTAGCAACTGGTGGAACACCAACATATGCTATGCTGCCTACGACGCCACAGTTCCTTACTAATGCAATAATTCCTCAGTCTCATACCATTCAGACGCTAACAAAAACAGCGAACGGAGCGTACTTCCAGACGACGGGGACACCTCAACTTGTGGCCACCTCTAATGTAAGTGCGCTGCAAAACGTAAGTGTTGCTAACGCTACAAGTGATGCTATCAGCAGCACTATTGTTAAGCCAAAACAACCGCCTCAGCTCTTACCCAAACCGTTATCACAGGTTAACACGACGGTGACGACGAGTACTAGCTCTGTGACGACTCCTCCAGTTACCTCGGTTTCCAGTTCTACTGAATCTAGTGGTGGAACTGGCACCCAGCAGACATCCTTACCAGCCACCAGTACATCTACCGCTAGTACCTCTGTCACTGATGGCGTTGTAACTCAAATTATTCAACAGTCTCAGCATCAGCACACAAGCGTTGGTGGAAACACTGGAACCGTAGCTATTACTCCACAACAGTCATTCGCGATTGGTAACGCTACGGGAATCGGTCAAGTCGTTGTATCTCAAGTTGGCAGTCTTAGCACCATGACAGCTCCTCAACAAGGACAACTGGCAGGGACCATTGTGGTTAACCAGGTTTGAATATCTTTCCCTTTATTGGCTCAAATGATGTGTTGCATGAGTGCTCAATATATATATTTGTTGTTTGGTGACCTATGTATATATTTTTTCTTTTATACTATATATAGCTCCTGGTTTTGTGCAACCAAATTAATAATCCACTCTTAGATAGTAATTCATTTTCTTACAATTTCTATTTAGTATGGGCAGCCAATGCTGTTACCAACAGCGTCTACCGGCCAGACAGGTGCGCTGCAATTTATTTTACGACAACAGCCAACGCAACAACAAGTACTTACGATCCAAGCACCCGCCGGTGCTGCTACCCAAACTACAAACGCCGCAGGAAAACCTATTGTCAGATACGTATCTCAAGTGCCACAAGTAGCTCAGGTAAAATGTCTTTTTTTTATTACAGCATGCATTATATTTCAACTTTGACCCTTTTATCAACTTTTCATCATATTATTTTGTTTTCTTGATTTTAGACTTCAGGTTATGGTCTTCAGCAAATTCAAACTCCAAATGGACCAGCGTGGGTAGCTGTACGCTATCCTCAGCATAGTCAAGCCAGTCAGTATAGTCAAATTCAAACCGAATCTATCGTTAGCCCGTCCACTGCAATTCAGAGTCAAATTAATAGCGCTCAGTCCCAGCTTCAGCAGATACAAAATCAGCAGCAACAACAACAACAAGAAGTTCAAATTCAACTTCAGCAGAATCAAGTTCTTCAACAGTCGCAACAACAACAACAGATTCAGCTTCAGACTCATATGCACACCCAGCAGCAACAAGTTTCAATCCAGGGTCAAATGCAAATGCAGGCACAGCAGCAGCAGCAGCAGCAAATGTCGTTACAGTCTCAAGCTCACCAGCAGCAACAACAGCAACAACAACAGCAGCAGATGCATATGCAACAAGGGCAGTTAACAAACGCACAACAAATCCAGCAGCAAACACATCAGGTTCAACAGAATCAGTCCTTGTCTCAGACAACAACACCAATGGATACCCAGAGCATTAATGCTGGGACACAGCAAACTCAATATATGAATCAGCAACCTCTTCGCACCCAGTCCAATCAGACTCAGACGCAGCCTCAACAAATGCGTGAGTCGGAGCAACAACAGATTTCAGTACCGGATTCTTCTTCCGAACCTCCACCTCCAAAGAAAGCGAAAACAAAATCGAAAAGTAGCAAAAAGAAGGTAACGCTTGATCTTGAACAACTGCTAAAGCAGTCCGGTATTATGGATGAAGACTTGAACGATGACTTTAACTTCGACTTTGGACCAATGGACACTCAACCTAATGGTTTACCACCTTCACCACAAATTCCACCGGCTCAAATTCCGGTGATCAATACCACAGGTGAGTTTTCAATAAAATAAATTATTGTTTGACTCTTATGGTAAAGGATGAGACACACCCACTCAAAAGTATACTTCACAAGTGTTGAGTTCAATAATGGTAATTCTAAACTTAACGTATTTCGTAGAAACTCCGAAGAAATCTAGCGCGAAAAAATCAAAAAGCAATGCAAAAAAGCCACCCGCGACACCTCAACCACCACCCCCAGCGCCAGTCACATTACCAAGTCCAAGTGCCAAGACGACTCCAAAGAGAAAATCACCATCCAAAAAGAAGAATGTTCCACCTCCAACGCCGCCTCCACCCTTACCTCCCCCTCCTCCTCCAATAGTTACACCATCAAAGAGTAAAAGTTCCAAAAAGAAATCTGGTAGCGTCAATGAGAACCACAAGTCTGAGCCGCCAAAGACTGCTCCTTCCAAGAAGAATGTGCCACCCAAAAAGATTTCAAGCTTGGATACCTTGTTAGCGACAATTGATGCTGTTGCTGCTGCTGCTGGTGCATCGCAAGTTACTCCTATTGTAATAACTCCATCACCGCCTCCACCACCCGCACCATCGCGAAAACCTACTCCTAGTCCAAGAACAAAGAGTAGTAAAAGCAAGTCAAAAGCTCAAGCACCACCACCAGCTCCAATTACTACTACTACTACTAGTAAAACCGAGCCCCCTCCTCCGCCTATTTCAATTCCATCTTCACTGCCCCCTCCTCCTATTGTCACTTATTCTCAGTCTCATGTGTCAGCTCCTAGTATATCCGTATCATCTCAACCGCTTTACAACAACAATAACACCAATTCTGTTGGTATTCCTTCTTCAGTATCGATAGCGCCTTCGCAAACGTCAGTAGTAGCAACAACCCCATCGATAAACGCTCCAACTACATCTCCTCAGGTTTCCACCCCAAACCTAACCAATGGTAGTACCTCTGTGACGACTTCAAACACTGGTGTAACGCGAGTAGTTCAAACAATTCAGTTGACGCCACAAAATCAGCAACTACTTCGCAATATACAAGCCCAGATTCAGAAATTGTGTGCTTTGCCAAAAAGAAGTGAAACTGAGCAGTCGGCATTACAGAAGCTGGTTGTCTTACAGCAGCAAGTAATTGCCACAGGAATTCCTGTCCCTAATCCAGCTCATCTAAACAATGTAAGTGAATAATTATGTACTAGTAATCAGTACTTGCAAAGTATTAATACATAATTTATTATTAAGCAGTCACATATAGAGGCGTTCGTTGTAAATATTTGTGACTTGTAGAATATAATCATTATTAACATTATTATGTTGTACTATTTCTTATTAGGATTAGGACAGAAAATAGCGGAGAGTGTTAAATTTGTCTCTTTTTTAAAAAAAAAAACAGTTTAAGGTTCGGGATGATATATCGGTGGTAGGCTTATGGGTTATAACTTCATAGCGTATATAATGAAGCCATAATGCCTATATATAGAGATAATGGGAATATGGGTTGATGGTTATTTTACACACAATAATAATTTTAATACCTATGCAATATGCAAAGAAAGACTGCTGTGAAATATTACGGTATTATTATGGTTAACTTTTGCTTGGATTTGAAGATATATAAAAGCTCCTCCAGCAGCCTGCAGCTGAACGGGTTCGGGTGGGTAGTTTTCAGTATGCTATATGCTAGATTTTTATCGTATTAATGAATTATTAGTAGGTTAATGGTAAATGTCAATAATAGAATATTAGCACTATGAAGTGAAGCAAAATGAATCTCTCAACAGCTCAGTTTTTCATCTCAGAAAAAAAGAAGTATTTATCTAGTTATGCAATGAGTGATGAGGTATGCTAGCTTTTATCTTAAGCAGTAGTGATCTTCTGTTACTGCGCCAATAATACTTGATAAAAAAAGACTGAGGCTATCAGTTTTCTTACTGTAATAAACCATGTTTGTGAACCTTTTGGAATAACTAATAATTTACTTACCACACATATTTTGAAGTGATATTACTTCCGTTTTGGATTTGGATCCTCAATAAATGTTTGAGTGTGGCTCAGAACTCCATATCTGTAACGTATCTAATTCAAAGTCCTTTTTTGTCATGATTTAAACCTATATAAAGCCTTTTGATGATAGCAATACCCAAAGAGTGAGTATGAAACTACTTTCCTTTTGGCGTGTTTGATCGTATCATACTAAATACTAATAGTGAAGTCACAGCATCCCCCTCCCAAATGGCATAAAAATGGTTGATGATGATAAAAGTCATAATTGTGTACTTACTTAGATTTTGTAAAACAAATTAGTGCTTGAAAAAAATCAAATCAGCGTGAAAAATAACAGACATGTATACTCATGTAATATAATAGCTGGCTCAGAGTGTCAACGTTGAATCTGCCATCAGTCTGCCGACATCAAGTGCCACCGTGCCTTCTTCTGACACGACTGCGACTGCCTCCTCATCTTTGTCAAACATGTGTTTAGATTTCCCCTCTGAAACTGATGGTAGCCCTAGCCCAGTTTCCTCAACAGTGTCAACTGCCGTTATGAATGTGCTTGCAAACTCAAATCTCATTAACTCTTCCAAGACTCTCAACACTTCTTCTAACCTACCGAGTGCTACTACTACAGGCTGCTCTTCCCCTGCACCCATTACCGTACCAACAGCATCAACAACTGCTGGGGGTGGGAGTTGTGGTGGTGGTGGTGGGGGCTCGAATAATGGAGGAATACTCTTTGTGGGGAGCCCTTCCGTATCCTCCACTGCCTCACCAGACTCGACGAGTAACCTTGCTTGTAATTTGAATTTCGAACAAGTTAGTCTCCTTCCTTCAAGTGTAGCTAGTGCTCCTGCTCCTCCTCCTAACACTTCAACAGCAAATTTAAACTCGGGTGGAGTTGTAGTTTCAAATGCTAAAACAGAATTGGGGCAGTTGGTTGCTTCTGTGTCAGTGGCATCTCCAGAAGATTTAAATAAGGTAAATTTCTTGTAGCAACCGGTACTTTACTGTCGTT
This sequence comes from Orchesella flavescens, assembly GCA_964034955.1. Taxonomy (NCBI): domain Eukaryota; kingdom Metazoa; phylum Arthropoda; class Collembola; order Entomobryomorpha; family Orchesellidae; genus Orchesella; species Orchesella flavescens. Next base: position 22,070,241 of record OZ035955.1, read on the forward strand.
TTTTGTTCTTTCTTAAACCTTAAAGATTTTTATAAAAAAAATTATTGTTTAGTTGGTATTTTTTTTTACTATTTGTTAATTTCAAATTGTAGTTTTTTTTCTGTATCAATCAAATTTTATTATGCATCTCTCGCTATGATTTAAAATACATTATTATTTAGTTTTTGCAAGCTGTATGACAAGTTTTCTGTAAAAAAACGACTTCCTGTTTGATTCAATGTCAAAAGTGAAGATTGGGGCAAGACAAGACATCATTTGATTGAGACAAAGACAAAACAAGAGCATGTTTAAATTTCTGCTTGATACATCATTATTATTATTTGTATGTTTTTCATCAGCGATCATTATGACGTGCGTTGTTGCGAAGAATTGGGCATTATTATTAGACTCAACTCCAAAAGGGAAGTATGACGGCCCGTTTCATACTTTAAATGTGAACTACCATTTTAATTCTCTCTATTGAATGTTTTAATTCTTGTTAATAACATTTTGTTTGTAGCACTTACTTATACTACACAAATTTTAGGTTTTAAGACCAAAATCAACGCTTTTTATAAATTATTTGAGTGCCGCTGGCCGCTGCATATTTTGGGTTGCTGAATTTGCACCGCTTTTTTGTCATCTCACTCACAACATTATTATTGTGTGAATTTTAATACTAACCAAAACAATTTGCATGAGACTAGTTTATTAGCAGCTTTGTTTTGGACGCTTGAAAATTTGGAATACTATATATTACTAATTTTTTGGATTACTTTGCTTTACGGAAAAGTACTTTTTCTAAACGCCATTAAATATGGTGCTTTTCATTTGTGTAGGATTATAATTATTGTATTCATTCAGGAATAATTCCATGTTCTATCAAGAAGATGTGTTTGGTGATAAAAGTTGTGCATAACGTTTGGTTTAATTTTGTAGGAAAATACTCATGGGAATAAGGGCTCTTTTGGAACTGCTACCTCAGTACCTGTACCTGTATCCGCTCCTAGTACGAGCTCAGTATCCGTACCATTTAGTCAGCAACATCAGCATCATGTTCCTTCATCTAGTTCCTATATGCCACCAACAACGTACACTGCAAGATCGATGGTGGATGATAAGAAAGCTGAAGAGCAAAGGTTGGCTAATCAAAAAGCTGAGGAGGAGAAGCGTGCTAGGTGGAAAAAGGAAGAGTAAGTCAAAAGTTTTTCTGATTTTTTTACAATGAAGTGAGAGTGAGGATAAGTTGTTATTGATGAAAATAATAAAATTATTAATTACTTATTTGTTTGATGCAGGTTTGAAATGCTTTTACAACGGGATCAACAATACGTAGTGAAACCTGATTATGAAGTCCCGTTTAGCTCTCAAAAGGATGCTGTAGAGCGGTTGATGAAGTACCATATATATAGAGATAGAAACGATATGAACTTTGAAGAGTTTGATGCTGAATTTGGGAACAATGCGGGCATTCTTCTGGAAAAATTTTCTGTGATGTTGTCGAAATATCGGAATTTATTGCTCAAGGAGTCGATGGTAAAATAAAAAGTTATTTCATGCTGATTTGTTGGTGAAATTTTTGCTATGGGTTATGTAATGGTAAGGAAATTAATCTTTATAATAGAAAGAGGTTGGCTGTCCTGAACGGGTTATGTTGGAACGGATGTTTGTTAGTGAAGAAAAGGTTAGGCTAGAGCAGGATCGCTTGTCGGTGGCGCACGGAGACTGTGAGTGAAATTAAATTGTTTTGTTGCGTTTTATTGATAATTGCAGTAACATTTTTACTCATTTTAACTTTTTTTTTGCTATTCTTTACAGATTTGGAGCTACCCCCTCCTCCAGATAGTTGGGTACCTAAGATAAAAGAAATGGTAGAAAAAGAAATGATAGAATATGAGCACCAGGACCCGGTTGTAAGCCAACAAGTTCAGTCTGCTATAGATTCAATTATTGGCTGTGAAAGTAATGATACTAGCAATTACTTATTGGAGGAAAGTGATAAAGTAAGTCAAATATGGGTATTCAATGGTCAAAAAGTATTCAAAATATTATATAAATAATTATATGACTTAATAAGACTAAAATTTTTAACCATGTACTTTTGTTTGATTAGATTGAGTATGATGCCTTTGGTGTGCCAATCAATAGCTCTGGCTACGCGGGGCTGACATCTGCTTCATCTGCGGATATAGATGAAGCTGTGAGATCAATTCTGACATAGTAGGACAATCAGGAAGGTTTTACAGTCATTTTCTAATGCTTACGAACGTGAATGTCAGGTGAAAGGAGAGCTTGCAATATTTCAACATAAAAAAATTCAACACTCTTACCAAATGTTTGTGATACTGCGGCTTAAACTGACAATATGCTGGCACTTGAGAATGCAGCAGTGTACACATCTCTCTCGTTCAAGTTGATATCAAGCCGTCAATAAGTTATTCGTTGTTAAATTCAGGTTATGTTTTATGTGGTCACTATTTTAACATCTCGACTAGCATAAGTAATTTATTATAGCTACAAAATTTTTCACAGAATTATTAACGTCATCAGTGGTGAAAAAGCAATAAGCACCAAAGTTTTAAAGAAAAAGGTTGAATGAAACTTGCATTATTAATTTTGGTTTGCTGTGATCGCGTGTTGTTGGGAGCAAGCTGGGTAGTAATTATATTATTATTATTAATATATGTGACACTGTTGGTTTTTACGAAACTTGATCACGATTCTTTGTATTTACGATCAAACTTTTTTATACAAATAATGAAATCCCATAAATTGGTATTTTGAGCTATGTTGAGGTCATTTTATTGCAAGACACACTTAATAATAATTTATTTAATTGACATTATCCTTTATTGGCTATGTCCAGTGGAGAATCAGTGTAGTAGTGTGTTGGCGTAGGCATTGAATTCTTCCTTTATGAAAGCATTAATAATTATGGAAAGTAGGTTTTAGTATTCTACAAGCTGTAGCTTGTATGCAAGTTTTGTACCAGAACTGATATACATAAATATACTGGTCATGTCACCAGATTATTTTTAATAAATGCTCTACACCCGTTGAAAATGAATCATGTATTAAAAAAAACTTGACATTTTGTTCACTTTTATTGTAATTCTTTTAATCAGCATAATGCATAGATAGTGAGATGTTTCAGTTTTTCATTATATGCAAACATCATCATGAGGTGGTGCCGTACACTGTATATTATTGTCATCCATCCACATCCAAGATGGTAAATGAAATTACACGTACATATACTCCTCGCCATCATAATTTTCGAATATTTCAAGTTAGCTTGGTGGTGATTTTTATTCATTAAAAGTTGAAATACATTGAATGAAATTTTTTTAAATTTAAAACATTCGTCATGTACTGATGATGAGCTAACCAATATTTTTTTGTCTAAAGTAGCAGACCATACACAAAGTATATGTGTAATATATTCAAGCAAGTTATTAACTTTGAAAATCAGGTATAAACAACAATACAAATATTACCGATGAATATTATGTTTTAAACTCAATCATAAGTCAGAAATGATAAATATAGCTGATAATGTCCAGTTCTTTTCGTCCTTTCAGACGATTTTAAAAATGATTATTTCATATTTAAATGCATGAATAATAAAATGCAGCAGATTTCGTGACATCATGATAACATTTTGCGATATTAGGAAATTACATATATATAAATGAATTTAAAATTTGTAAGTTCACTTAGCCTATTAATGAGTAAAGATTTTTATACAATACACGCGCATATAATCTTATTAAATGCCCTTAACATTGAGTTGAGAATATAATATTATAAACAAATTAAAGTGATGATGCACTGGTTTAGTAGTATTAGTAAATTCATAACATTCAGCTTAAAACTTATAAATATAACTTTTTTTGTACGGCAAATTTAACTCAGCCACTAAAAATCGATCTTGCATCTTAAAGTTACATTTTGTACCTACAGTTCCATAACAAATAAATACATAACGCTCAACAAACATCAATTCTATTATTGAAGTATTAACTGTATTACACGATTTTTTTAACAACAGTATAATTTCTTTTTTTTTTCTTTGAAAGGCAGATATTGCAGATACTATAGATGGATGATTAAATATGAGATTACAACGTTCAAGCGAAAGGCAAGTTTCAAATGCTTGCGTCATTTGTGTATTGGGGTTTGTGTGTAGCTAGCAGAAATCTATGCAAGTTGATTTTTCGTCTTATCAATAATTAATATTTTATGCTCATTATTCTTAAAATTCTAATTAGGTATATGTATGTATAAAGAATGGCTTCTCAACAGGCTCTAGTAGTATTGCATTTAGCAGACCATCTTATAACAATAAATATACGGAGGTTGATCACAGCTGCTTATTTCTGTGTCTTTGTTAAATTGCAAGTAGTGGAAAATGATAATTATCTGTTCAAAGTCGTCAGTGATCTCCCCTGAGCAGTTCAAACAATAAATTAAAGCCGGATGAGCCTTCTGCTTTGGATGTCAGCATTTCTTTGCCCACCTGTAAATGTTTAGAAAGCCCCATATTAATACTTACAACAGTATTCAATTCAATATTAGATTGACTTTAATTTAACATATCAATTATTGTTAATTATCCCAAACAAAATGTATAATAGCTTACTTGGCATATTCGTTGCAGTTCGGGAAGTTTTAAGAGCAACTCTCCGAACTTGGATGGAGATTCAGGACAACGAGCTAGGGTGTATGCTTGCAAACATTGTAAAAGTCGTTCTCGAGATTCCCTTACTTTGTCTCCCTCTTGCAATTTATCAACTTCTGCAATTATTACAAGAATTTGAATATTCATTAGAATTTTAAATGTTCTCATGCATATTTTAGTTGATTTATTACAAAAGAAAGTTTACCTGATGACATGAGAATAATAACTTTTAAAGCCGCGTATTCTACGGTATCTAGCCTCAGTCGGCGAAGGTTATCGGTAAAATGGATCATACGAGTGATACACTGATTCCCATGTGCATCACTCTCTTTTAATGTTAGCCTCTCATTAATTCTAATGCTTCCAGCAGGCATCGGGATAGACCGGTAACAGCATGAAAACAAAAGTAACTCACACCACGAGTTAAGTAGCAGTATAGTTTGGTCATCATTCTATAAAAGCATATTAAATATATTCACATTTTAAAATACAAAATGTATTCCTATATACCTCACAATTCGGATTTCTGAATTATTATTATCTCACCTGAATATTCTTAAATAGCGGTAGGGATTTGCACCATTTTACAAGTCTATATAGCCTCTTATCGGCAGCCGCGCAGAGCTCTTGCAGGTAATCTTGATTGTTAGAGTTGCTTGACGAAGACCTACCAAGGTCATTATCTTGATCCCCGTCAGCAGAGAGATGCCACAAAGACTCGCATTCTACGACTTCCTGTAAAGTAAATAATTCGCACAGTTAATTACATTCCGCGATGAAAATTCGCTTCCTCTGTTTCTCTGCTACCAGGCATAAGTAATGACGCATCCGATAAACTTGCTAAACCAGTGATATTGATATTATAACCAACTTGATATTACACGTGATACTCATGATACGGGCTGTACTATGAGTACTATGCATGTACACACACAATGCACTATGCAGTACATACATATGTACATACATAAAACCAACCCTGGGATGGCGTTCGGATATGATAGCTTCACTCCTTATATGTGATACGGTAACAGATCAAAGGGGCACCACTCTACACACTTACTTACCTTGAGAAGATTAGGAATTTCCCACGTCGGTGGTTGACTTTGCTGGACACTTTCAGCGTGGGAAGCTCCAGCGGAAGTCGGAGGAAGAGCATAGCTGCAGGCGTAAGTACTTCGACCACCTCTTGTCCTGTCTTCACGTATGGCTGTGGGTTTCAAAATGTATTATTGCACATTACTCCGATTTGATTATATGATACATAAATTTTACCACAAACACTACACCCTTTTTTAGTGTTAGAAAACTTGACAAGAATTTATTAATCTTAACTTACCCTCTAATTTCATTCCTACTCGAAGGCACTTATCGAAACGACATGCTGGACATTTCTTCCTTGTGGCAATTGCAACATGGCACGAAGCTCCGCGAAGGCACACATAGTTTTTCCTGTTTTGAACAGTCCTTTTAAAGAATCCTTTACATGATTCACATGAGAATATCCCATAATGGAATCCCGATATTCTATCTCCACATATCGGACACGGACTATTGGCATAAATGAAATGAGCAAACAATAATGTTATTATCCTGCCATGCAAAATACACTCATTCTAGTTTCTTTGCAGTAATTTACCTGTTAATTAACTGTTGCCTCGAAATACCCTGAGACGTGAGATTTGAAGATAGTAATACTTCCGGTTGATCCCCCTCCCCTAAAAAAACCACCACACAAAACAGGTCATGAAAACCGAATTCTATAACAGAAATTCTTATAATTTTATATCAAAAGCTTTCCTTCATCCTTACCATAGTCCTCAACCTTGTTGACAACCCGACTGTGAGAGAGAAGAGGTGAGTTGGACGGTGATGGAGGTGTAGTATTATTAGATGATGATGAAAAGCTCCTTTGTGACGCATCTGAATTATGACGAGACAAATTCGATGAGGGTGTTGACCAACCCCCAAGGGCAGAGTCGGGAGAGGGTGGAATTCTGGGAAATGAGAGATTCATTGGTGGCTGTTGTTGTTGCAACATGGTTCCAGTAGACGCCGAACTGCTATTGTTATTACTACTATTTCCTGAGGTGGAACAGTTATTTGGAACCAAAAGAGAGGCAACAGGTACTTGAGGAGGAGCTCCACCTGAGCTACTTGTTGCAAGGTTCACGTTGCCTGCACTTGAGATAACATTCACGTGGTTGTTGGCATTTGAAAACTGATTTTGATGAGAGGATGCCAACTCACTTGTCGAACTGCTACCATTGTTGTTGTTATTGCTATTGAAGCTGCAATTACTATTGTGATTACTTGAATTTTTCACCGAAGGGTTCGTCACCAAAAGTCCAGCACCGGAGTTAAAATTACTATTGTGATTATTTAGATTATTAATATTATTGTTATTATTTGTTGCATTTGCGTGGTTATTCGTAGTAGAAGCAGCGTTGTGAATAGAGTGAGACCCTAAGTGGTTGGGATTAGACGCGGTGGGATTTGTTGTCACGCTACTACTACTACTACTACTCCCTGTCGCATTCCGATTGTTATTACTGTTGTTTCCTAACTGCTTGCTTGCGGACGGTGGTTGTGTGGTGATTGGCAACTGAGTGGGCGTACTTCTGCTATTAGACGGAGAGGAAATATTTGGTAAAGAAGGTGAGGCAGATTGAGCTTGGGTCAACTGGATCGGCTGCAGCGAGCCGTTTCCTCCACAATGAGTGGGAACTCGACCTTGTGATTGTTGTTGGGATTGAGCAAAGCTAGCCTCCGAGGATCCTTTGGAATTAGTCGACTGATGTTGTTGAATAATATAGAAAGAGTGAGACTGGAGTTGCTGAGATGAAGCGAGACTGGAAGCCGCATGGGCTGGAGCTCCAGTGGTAATTGGCACCTGTGATGCTGGCCCGTGTTCCACAAGCAGTGAGCTACCGTTCCCGTTTGAGTTACCAACGGAAGGGCCTGAGAAAGGGTGTGGGCTATTCGAGCACAAAGTAACGGTCGTGATTGTATGAGGAATCACTATACTTCCACCGGGATTAGTCGCTACCGTTTTCACAACACTACTCTCTGGAATTGTTTGGAAGGCACTAGGAGGCTTTGGTGAGGAGAACTCAACGTCTCTGATCTCTTTCACCGTATCCTCGTCGTCTTTTGTGTCCTGCAAATTACAATTTTTCAAATTTACCTTCATACTTTATGTTTCAAATTTAGCCTAAAATACAAACAAATTTTGGCATATATCTGCTATAACTTGTTCCAAGTGAAAGCTACAGTTTCTTCATTTTCACCGCAAGAGAAAGATCTTTCACTAACAACAATGCACCCAAAGCCCTAGCTCATGATGACATTTTCATGTGATTACAGTAAATCAATTCGTCATGTAATATATGTACAAATATGCCAATACGGTACTTTAATACACGTCTGCTAACCTTCTTCAACCTTACGGTAATAAGCATATCATTTAAACATAATCAAACATTAATGTGATTACAGACCAAAATGTAATTTCACGTCGTAGTAGATATGAAAAGCAACCGCACTAACTAGCTACTATAAAGCATTGTAAGGCTACACAACTAACAAAAATATGAACCTTTTACCTACATTTCCTGTCAAACACTTGCGCTGTTTGTGTTGGTGTACACTGAACGTTCGCTGTTACATGCCCAACTTTATATGTGACCACGTACGCTTCATGAAAAAAAGATTCCGGACCGAGAACGCTCAGTTCGAAAACAAGAGTGTGAGTCGCATAAATCGTTATTGACTGGATATATCCTTGTTGTCTCTCATTTTCCTAAGTTGCCCTCAACTGTTTTTGCTTTACTCATGAAACCGCATGGAAAACATTACAATTATTCATGAAGGTTTTTTCACTTGAGTTCAGGACGTACGAACAACGGAATTATGCTGCCACAGTCTATCTACTAGTCTTCGACATAGAAAAACTTCAACAAACTGGAGCGACATGTGTAGGTATGTACCCTTTTGCTGTGTATCATTATAACATTTATATGCGTTCAATATTGCATTCACCATTATAAGCAGTAAGAAACCTCATGTATGACCGCATTTTACATATGTGTCACCTTGTCCAGTACACTACTGAACGGTAGTAGACTACCAAATGAACTGTTTTTCTGTTTGCTATACAAATTTGCAAATATGAACAGTATGGATGAGGATAGCATGTCTCATCATAAATTTAAGAACTGCGTACCCAAAAAGTAGTTAGTTATATTATGAAGCGAAGCATACCCCATTTGGGTCCGCTAGATAACGTAAAATTTTTTAAACACGTTATATCAAATTTCCATCCTACATTTTGTAAATAGCTATACTTGGTATTGGACAAACATGTTTTCATTCCACAGTCTGCCAAATAACATTTGCTCGCTCTTGTCTTTTGGGAATATTATAAAATTATCAAGCATTCAATATTTATTATTATTCTTAATACTTTCTAATCCATTAACGTTAATAATTCAAATCCAAACAAAATTCGATCATGGAACGTCGTACCACCGTCATACACAAAAAGTTTTTGTTTTACATGGAATAACTTTCACCTTGGAAAATTGAGTCCAGTTGGCAGTCTTTAAAATTTAACGATCCATATCGATAAGGATATATTTTCCGGCTCAGCATGGTATAACAACACACTCGTTGACTTTGAGTTGACGATTGATAAAACTTCCCTGTGAACTTACTCACTGTCACACATGAAAGAAAAAGTATTTCTACCACAAAACCTATATACTCATGCAAGTTTAAACTTTCACTCAAATATGCATAATCTATTATAATATGCGCTTTCATAAACTCATATAAAATTCGATGAGCTACAATATTTTTTTGTTGCTTTTATAGCAAAATGTAATAAAACGATTGAATGCGGGTTGCTTTTAATAAACAATTTTTGGTTTGAAGTGACATTGAATTGACTTTTTTTTGCGAATTGCATTGCACAGACAATTCTGACTGAGTTGCATTGGGGAGGCTATATAGCTTTAAACTTCACATTGACCTTAAAGGACACAAGTCTGATGATGAATTAAAAGGCTCACTGGAATTCGTTGAGTTGAAAGAAAAATGTGAAATGCCGTGACTCCCAATTTTATGCATATTTGAGCTCTGCTCCGCAACAACTAACTGCTGCGTATTGTAAACCCAGGAGATTGGATTGACTGACTTGACAGTATGAAGAGTGCCAATATTACTATTGTGCTAATATGCAATTTCATTCAGTGTGACTAGTCACTAAATATACGGTTGTGAGAATATATGCATACGATTGAATGTCGCAGTCGTTTATTAAAGCAGACATCGTATGGATGTGCCGATGATGAAGAGCTAGAAAAAAAACGTATGTGTGCTTAAAAAAAAGTTCCGTTATGACTATGAATCTACACCCGGAGGCCTGTTCCACACTGTGTGAATGACTGAAGGTGACAGACAATAGAGTTGGAGCAAATATTACCGATTGAGTTTGTGTGTGTGTGTGTTGCTGTGTACACACAGGAAGGAGATGAGATGAGATGAAGTTCACAGATGCATCACAGATTAGCCAAGTGGTAATGAATTACCAAAATGAAGGATGAGCTATTCTTGTAAAGATATTATAAAATGAGATGTAGATGTAATATATTGTTTGATGGATATGTTGTTGGCTGACCTAGACCGTGTACTACTTTCTTTTTACAGTTGTCCATATAGTATATACCCCTAAATGGTTTATGCCAAGAGCTAAACGGTCAAGTGTTTTTAGCACGTCCGAATAACATCAAACGATATTTAATAAGATATTCACATATTTCATTTTAAGAGCAGTAAAACTTGCATCATGTCATGTATGTTGCAGTATAGTACTAAAAGATGGTATTAAAGGAAGTGTTTTTCTCTATTATAAAGTTTAAATGTGAACCCTGAAACTTTTTACTTCATGCTACTGTGCAGGCTGCCCTACAGTAGATGACACTTGTTATCGTGTATTAGTTGTTTAGGCTTAAAAACTTGTTCAACATAGGAATTTAATCACTTACAATATCTTCGTCGTTATCCGAAAGACCTCCATCCCAAGACATGGGACGTGGTATATCATGTCGTCCTCCTGAGTTCTCGTGACTCCTGTCCCTATTATCCTCAAGGTCCATATCAGTGGTGGTGTCCCCATTTGAGTTCATTGACTCACTTGGATTTGAACAAGCATTTCCAATAGCATGTAAACGTCCAGGTCCATGGGATGAGTGGTTTTGAGTTGCTTCTGAGGAGATTCTTGCAATCTCCTCATCACAATCTGACTCAATACTTTCGTCCATCTTGAAAATTGTTGTCAGTAAGCTCTTGAATGTTTGTTAAACTGTCTGTTTGGGACCAAAAAATAATAAGGTGTAAATTATTAAATCACTTTTACTGTGATACAAACACGTTTCATAAATAAGAAAGCACTCAAGTGTCTCAAGTCTCAGACTCAACATGTCTAACTTGCAAAACACTATTACTAATACTACAAGCAAGTAACCATATGCAACATAGTATTCATTTGTTACTTTCTTTATGTACAAGGCAAAAACTCCTTTCGCCGTTTTTAGAAGAATGTATGATTCTCTAAACCTCTTTAACAAGAGCTCAAACGCTATGGAGAGACCTTGCGAGCAGTGATCAAACGTAAGTTCAATGATATTGCGAACGTTTTTTTTGTCGTGAAAGCTTTTTTTTTGTTGGAGTATAAGTAGCTTTCTGTTGGGATCTGTCGGCATAGTCTCCCTTCATCAGGCGAGTGCCAGTGTATTGACTCCCCCAGAACACAGAATAGTGTACACAGAGTACAGGGCTAGGCTAGGTTGGAGCAAAATTTGGCAAAACATGAGACAAAATGCGATCAATACTGGTAGCCGAGTCATCTCTATAAAGCCTGTGCCTACAGCCTACCCTAGAACAAAGGCCAAGGACATTCTATCTTTCTTAGAATCTATTTTTTCGAGTGGGCTCTGAACATACATCCCCAACATGCATACATTTATATGATTGCTGGTTTCATTTTCAGTTGACTCTTTAAAAAAAGACGTAGATTCTCAAAGGATGCTACTACCTAACATTATGCTACTTAATATTTATGATGAAAATCCATATTTCGCAAGATCCTCACATCTTTGAAATTGGATTGGGAATCAGTATTATACTAATATATATATATATGATCTATATATGCTCCATTGTTATTTTATCATATAATGCCACAAGCTGCCCTTGCATAATGTACATATTATTCTGTTTACCTTGTGCCTTGTACGCCTATATACACTAACCCAATATACCATTTTATATTAATTTGTAATACACTGTACTCTCCTCTGGTTTGCTTCCCTGAGAAAAACTACGTCGCAAAAATTTGCGTGCTTTGAACGGAATCGTTCTCCGTCTTTCCACACTCATAGGCATATAATGTAACAGCATAATATGTATTTGTGTGCTTTTACTTCAGTTCAACTAACGACCTTTGCTACGTTTCAATGTTGAATGCTTTTCCTTTGTACCTTTTCCTCGCATGTCTGGATTTCATATAGTGTTGTTTTTGAGCTCATATTATAACATAGATATAACAGAACGTATAGAGTCATTCAAAAGCCAACGCCACACGATGAAGGTGAAGCATGACTTGGAAAAAGGATGATGAGTGCATCGAATATGTAAGCTATTTCTGTATAATCCGTTTGTTCGTACAAACTGTAGTTGCATGTTTTTATAGTACGTACTATAATGTATGAAAATAAGAAAATGAATGGGGTCGGCCCTTCCTGAATTCTCAGAGCTTTTCACCATCACTGCAGGTTCACTGTGGCCAAACGCCCACTCGCAAACTCTTGCTCATTGTAAGCATGTAAATAAATGATACAAGGGGAAAAGCTCATGACTCCTAGTTCTCTGACTACTTATACATATGTACACGCTGAGTCTATAGATTACTACTTCTCGGAAGAAATTTTAATCTAGATTATTGCGAATGTTTTCTGCCATCTCTGAATGCGTTCTTTCCGCGTAAATGGGAACGTTCCGCGTAATATATGAAACATATTACAGAGCGCACAATCCAATGGAATTTACATACATACATAAGATAAAGAAAGACATTAAAAATAATAATTACAAAAAAAGGAATAATAATAATTGTACTTTAAAATGAATGCTCCATTGGCTCCACTCATTTTCACAGTTTTATATCAGTCACAGCTCACTTAAAAACAATCAAACCGTATGTACTGTAATTTGAGGTAGAAGCTATAAGTCTTATTATGTGTTTTTTTTTGTACTGGCGTATATAATGTGTGTATCTTTGGTGTGAAGGTTAAAGAAAGTTTTGCCACTCATTTAAGCAACGGGAAATGCACATAATGCGGCATCCAACTGCTCAGATGTGTGGCATAAAAAGAGTATTAATTGAGTGCATGTTCAAGTTCAACTGAAGTAATGCACAAGCATACACCCGGCGAAAGTTACAAGGTCATTCCAGAAGGTCAATCTTGTTGCTACATAATTTGCCAATATATATGTATAAGCTCTCTTCTCTCCTTTCAACTTTTATACATATGATCACTCACTCACTTCTTGCTGACTAGCTATACATACATTATAGCAAGCTAATGTTTTGATAAACCAAACCACATTACATTACATTACTCTTGCAAGTTGAAGGATATGGCGATCTGATCTCCCCAATGAATGAATTCATTTTGTTGAGGAAGGCAAACTCAGAATTGAACTTATTGCATATTTTTACTGATGAATGATTATGCTATTTTATTTTTATCACACACAATACTGAAAAGCAATGACCTTTCTACCATTACTGTACATTGATACCTATGCCTAGTCAAAGGAAGACGTCTGATGTCTCTCTAATGAAGATGGTTTGACTCGGGGGGCTTACATCACGTACTATTTTGCCTCTCGTTCTCATGCTATACAAATCAGTGTTACCAGCAGGTTTTCTTTACAATTTTCAGATCCTCATTTACTATATGCATTTGTCACTGCTTTAATTACTTGAACAAAGAACAAAGAAAATGCTAACTTTTAACAAAGCAGTAATTTTTCAAGCTACTACGTTTTAGTGGCTTCGTCTAATCTGAACTTGCGTTTAATTAAGATCATTTAGCTTATAATCACGAATTGAAATCCTGTAGCTATTCGCACTTTTTTCTAAGTAAAGATGTATTTAATTTTTACCTTCACCTTAACTTTAATCAGTCTTTGATAATGTGGTTTTCCCAACACACACTTTAGAAATGGCAATTCTGTTGTCAACATGCTATGCAAACAATTTATGTACGTCTAGTTGTGTATGAAATTTTGGCTAAAGAGAGAGAGAGAGAGAGAGGGTGGGTACTCCACTCCACGGATATGTGATAAAAAGGCAAACCAAATCAACGAAAAAAAGTTTGGAGGGTGATTCATGAAATGACTGTATTCCGTGTCGTGTGGCCCACCATATGCCTCAATATATTAGTGCATTTAGGGCGCAGAAGAATCGCCACTGAATCATTGCACATTTGATCGGTATATACGATTACAGCTAGTCTCATATATATAGCAGTAGTAGTAGCCCTCATTTCATTTTTTTTTGCAAGTCTACCCCTCTACTTACTCAACCAAGTACCAACATCCTGGCTTTCAAAGGATGTTTGTAATAATTCCTGCGTTGGATACTACTGCTGCTGCTATTATTCCTGTGTGCAAAATTTACTAAATACTAATGTGCAGAGTCAGAAAACGTATGTGTTTACGAAATAACAGCGCGTGTGTGCAAGCTGAAAAATGGGAAGCTCACAAGAAAATAGTATGAGTGTTGCATAGGTGCTAAAGGTATATGGAATTTATAGTAAGGGGACTCTTTTACAAAGAAGCATGCATACATATTATATATGAATGACGAATGACTCATATTTCTTGTACCTTTTCAGAAGAATGATGCTTTTGCTTTAGTCCGAAGCAGCGAATAGTAGTAGTAAATATGGTTATCCGTTCCGTATCCGTATAACACACACCTTTCCACACACATCACATTTAAAATTTACAACTAATTTTACTATTAGTACTAATGGCACTTATCACATGTCAACGTGGTAATTTATTGATTTTGTTGAATGCAAAGGTCAGCCCAGATGGCACCTGATGCTGACCTCTGACTTCATGTAAATGCTCTTCCTGTATAGCCTCTTTTTGCTTGTAATTAAAGTAGTGTGAAGTAGCCTTTCACTGTGTCATTTTAGGTTCCCTTTATCTGTAGTTGATTGTATTCATTCATTATTAGGCAAGTAATTTGGGAAGAAGTAACACTAACAAGACATTTTCTAATTATTATTATTCTCCCAACCACCTTATAGAAAATATAAGATTGAAGGGTGCAATTACGCTAAAACTGTTTCTTTAGCTTTGTCACATTTTTTTAAACGTTCCTTTATCGATTGAAATCACAATAATTTGTTATAATAAACGTTGATTTCATTATATCACGATCCAGTGACTTCCATCCGGATTAACAACAATTTTTTTGACAGCTTAAAATAATTTATTCAGCATTCCTTTCAAATATTTTGTAAAGTTTTTAACTAATCAACATCCAAATCCTCTGATAAGTAAATTGACGTGACGAAGTTTCCTGCTTCAATCATCGATGTATGTATGTATGTATGTATAATTTTCTTCAAGGTCAACCGTGTTTCAACTCATAACAAATGGTATACACAAAAGCCTCTTTTAGGGTTATTCTTAACAGTTGCAGATTATATGCTAATTCCAAATCACAGGTTGATGGAAAGCTTCAATTTAAATAATTTCCGATTGCACCTCTATATTTTTTTTGCTCACATTAGATAATAATAATAATGAGCTTTCATCACATTTAGACTTTTCACACTTTAGACTCAAATTGAAGCATCAACTTTGAGATTTTCATATAACGGATTTCTTCCTATTATTTTAATAATTATTATTGATCACAATATTTTACTAACAAACATTGTACTGGGGTGAAAGAAAACGTTATCCTTTTTTATTTCAAGCATATTATATAACTTCACTCTGTATTGTTCTTTGCACCACGAACTTACAACGAACGTACGTCACCCACACACGATGAGCTTCCTCTCTCTGATTTTCCCCGACGAGTTCAAGTGCATGGTATTCTTGTGCATGCACACTCTATACGCTGATGATGATGATGGTACAAATTTATAGTATGCATAGATGTATGGGTCAAAAGGGAACGAGACAATATTATTATCGATTCGAAGTTTCACAACGTAATTTTGAACCCCATGACTGCTCCAAGTCGGGAAGAGCATTCCTGTGACAGAGAAACAATTTATTAGTAGAACGGTTCAGCAAATGGAGTTTGGTTGGTTGTTGATATATATATTTTAGATGTTGATCTTGTCTTTTGTGACGATGGTCAAAAAATTGCAGTTGAAGTCGTAGCCAATTTGGTGGTTGACCATCTTATGGTGAAGTGATGATGATTTTTGCTGATTAGGTAAAGGGTGAGAAGGAGAGAGAGAGAGAGAGAAGTAAAAAAGACAAGAGAGAATGTTATTGAAACTAAAATATTATGCACGAGAATGAACAAGCGAGAGCAGGAGCAATAACAACACGGTTTCTTCTCCTATACATATCGTATGTACATGAATGTGTGAGTATGCTTTTTAAGCCTTCTTTACTCCTTGTATTCCCGTTCGATAAGAGACATATTATACAATAGCACCAGGAGAAGTAGCAGCAAAAGAACAAGCAAATACGGTTTGAAATTGTATTGTGGTAATCTGATGTAGGAAACTGATCCAGAAGAAGTGAGACTGGCTGAGACGACTGCTTTATAAACAGATATTACGTACATGGCTTATGTAGCTATTTTACATTATACACATGTGTGTGTGTGTGTAGTATGTACCCACTCCAATATTATGATCATTTTTATACTCAGTATTATGTTTATACCTAGTTGAAGTCTATCGCTTCAGGTTCCATGCCATTGCCATGTACATCTTCTGTGGAAAAGTCGTAGTTAGTCAGCAGCAGCATTCAGCGAGAGGAACTCAGCAGCCAGCATTTTGAGAATGGATAGGAGAAAGAGTACACACCAAGGAGAGAGAAGAGGACGAAAACCAAGTAACTATGGTTTAACTGTGAGACAGCTCTTTTTCATGCATAACTCTACCAATCCTCTAGTATGCAGTGGTGTTTGTTGTTTGACTGGTAGTCTCTACTACTTCTTTTTCATGGTCCCCATATAATTCTTTATATATCCACATCTCTCTTTCTAAAAAGCTTGTTCTCTAGCTCTAGCCGTTTTGTATTATCACCAAACAAGACCAAAGTCAGCATGTAGAAAAAAGGTTATCCAAGTCAGTCTCAACTTTAACAGCAACAGCAGGAGCAAAAAAAGAGAAGTTTTTTTTTTGCTTCGGATGCCCAGAATTTCCAAGTATTATGTATGTTCATGTACATATATATGTATGTATATATATATTTAGTTACAAGCTAACATTGAAATATTCATACATTATCCTATTTCTATGTAAAGGTTCTCAATCTTACATTCATTGCTTGCTTTTTTTCATGCATATTTCATGGGTTTATCCTGTGTACCAGTCGACATGCAATATCAGTGCAATCAAGGGATGTACTTCCATCCTGTGTTGTATATTATATTGGTGGTGGTGGTGATATAACAATAAGTTTGTACAAGTTGAGGAACACACTTGAACAGCAACATGTATGGCTAACCAGACCGCAGCAGCACTAAAAAAACAGAAAACATTTTATATGATTCTCTGTGTGTGTGTGTGTGAGTACATTTTATCACCAATTCCTACCTTGGCATTGGCAAGGCTGAACTCAAAGACTCCATTCGTTCCCCTTCTCTCTCTCTCTCTCTGTGCACCGCAGAAAAATAATGTATTTTCTTTCGCTCACTCTCCTCACCTACTACCTTAGCTCTGCATGAGCCACACACGGGAGAGAGAGAGAGCATAATATTATTGATACATAAGAACAAGGAGAAAATGCTATGAACGAGTGGGAGCCTATCTTTTTTAAGGTTTTACATGCATGTCTGGTACCTATACTAGCTTTATTTTTGCTTCCTTCCCTCATATCATGGCTTGGAACAAAAAAAAGTCAACAACTTTTTTATATTTAAAAGAATATTTTGAGGGAAACAACGAGTGTTTGTTTATTGTAGATTTTATTTAATTCAACGTTTCGACTTTTCCAAAGTCCTCATCAGGAGAATAAAAAATTTAACAATGAAATTGAAAAGATTTGAAGGATCACTCTCAAAATATTCTTTTAAATAATGTATACCGAGTGGCAGAATATCTTTAATAAACTTTTTTATATGTATGCATCAGTCATCACCGTGCAGACAGACATCAATTGGTAATGAGACAATTTCCCAACATACTCTATAACCCAACACTTGAAATCAATGGAGTTTTAGCAGGGAAGCAGTTCGAGTATGCATGTTCAATCATACTCATTTTTACAATTGCATTTTGCCAATCATTAATAAAGCATGGGATGATGGTAAGTGAATGCTTGAATACAATGTACCTGGGGTGCTTACTGCATACTATTAAATATTATCATTACGTAGATTTATTATGGAGAGTTTTCTACTAAATGAGCTGAGCGAGTGTGTAAAAAACTGGGAGAGGGACCTGGCTACAGTCAATAAGCTAACAGTAATAACGGGTAACGATTTGCACTCTTTTAAACTTTATACACACAGGTACATATAAGTACATGTCACGGAGTATACTTGCATTAGAGCTCTCTCCTGTACCTATGTGTATAAATGTAGCAAGCAGCAACAGTGGAAGTAGGAGAGCAAGCATTAAACCAAAGTGAGAAAGAGAGAGAGAGAAGGAACATTTCTATGAAATAACCAATGTGAACGTTGAAAAGGGATATCCGCGCAACAACGAACGAAACGATGATGCTAGGCCAGGTTCAAGTTCTCCTGGACTGCTGACATTGAATTGGACCTAATGGATTCAATGCACAGCAACATCATCATCATATTCATACATCCTTTAAGCTAGCTTGGTATATTTTTTTACTCTTATTGAATAGATATGATGATGAAGCTTGCAAACTCGTCTCTATATAATATGTATGTTGCAACCTCTATCTATTGTATGGCAACCAAGCTGTAGAGAATAGGCTGAGTCAGCGTAACATACATGACAGCATTATCTTTTTTCTGCCCTCTCGCTCCGTTGTGTTGCATAAGCCCCGGAATTGTGCAGAGCGCCGTCGCTGAAAGTGACACTCTGACTTTCCTCCTTCTTGGAAATGGCAACATTTACGTATGTGGAATGATTAAGATCTTTCTCTTGTTCCATTTCCTTATAATAGAAAAGCGTAAAGAAAGGATTTCCTGCATTAGATTTCCAAATGGAAGTTGATGTACGTAGAACTCAAGTACATCTTGTGTAAAGTACGACGTAGTACCACGACACACAATTATGATATGGTATTTCATAGAGTGAATAGATAGAGTATTTTGGGATGTGGATGCATGGACAAATGAAAGTCAATTTTATTTGTCGCTGAAGATCAAGTTGTAAGTTCATTCAGCATGCTACGTAAAAATTGAAAATCTTACTTCCATCTTCATTTTATCCATTCTTGCCTTCTTCTGAACGATACGCAGCAAGCACAGCTTTCATGCAAATCAACAAATTTTAAACGGATATGTAAGTAAAAGCAAAGTACATGATTGCATATTGTTACATGGATATTTGATGACTTGTTTGGGGGAATCATGAGCCTTTGCCTTTTAGTAGATATTAGGGGAAAACACATTTTGGCATATACTTGAGCTGCAGTTTTCTAATATCAATATTTTATTAGATAAAATCTGTTAGTGATGGTTGAAATTGAAACTTTATGCGCTCATGATGTAAGTACATTTATCAAGCCATTTCATTTCATTTGACATAACAAAAAAGCTTCTGGTTTACACTTGGATATGGTTTTGACCTTAACACGCTCAAAGCAAATCAATCTGTTTAATATTTGTTTTATCATTAACGGTTATTGCAAATGAATGATGCTTAATGTGTGATGGATGCATTTATTCCCAAGTATTATTAGCACTTTGAACTGCAAAGTAATAATTAATATTTAGATAGAAAGCACATCACTTGCTACTTACGAATGTCAAATTTAAATGTAAGTCGTGTCTTCTGATGAACTACAACACTACGGAGGTCTAATATGCAATGCATTTGTAACAGACACAGTCTTTCATTTGAGTAAAATGCATCAAAATATTCAATTCAACTTAAAAACGAATCAATGCAAATGCAAACGGATCTACATATTAAACCATTAAAACTATTTTTAATTACTATACATATATATAGCCGTTTCTGGCAAGGGTATATACTGGCAAAATCTTCTTTAATAAATCATGCACAATATACAGTACATGGAGCAAGATTCGTTGTATAATTATATGATTAAAAGATTTCATAATAGTATATATAGGTAATGAAAATTGGCCTCTTCTTCGTTAGTATTCAGCACCCAACATGGACCTACAAATATGGTGTGTATTATACAAGTCTTGTGTTATCGTATGATTTCACGGAAAAGAACTTTTAAACCTGCAGGCTGTTTCACATAGCCCTTTGAGACCTTTAAATGTTCCGATCGGACGATACAACAAAAATATTTTGGGCAAAGAAATTTCAAGGGCTTCAACATTCATTTTTAGTTAGATGGTTGAGGACTGGATATTATGATGATTTTATACACAATCATGCATATCTGTAAAGGTGAGGAATGTGGTTTCCTTGTAGGGTGGTAGGAATACCGCTTTATATGGGATAACACATTGTGTGTGCTTTGTATTTTGGCATTTCGACTAATATAATCTAAGCAAGGATTTTAATAGGGTTCTTCAAATTAAAATGAAAAAAAATGTTTGGGATTCCTTCATGAAAAAATACAACGCTAGCTCCATTTCTAATCGCTCCACCGGTTCTTGATGCATCTCAAATTACAATAAGAAATCATAAGGGAATAGATATAGGGTTACATTCAAATTCAAAGGGCAACAGAAGGAATTTTTAAATCCAGGATCTTCAAAATTCTTAGGGTACAAGGTGCCTTGTAGCAGTATACATATTAGCACCCAATACCGTAGAGCCATAGCCATATGCTTTGGAATCTAATTAATTTCCAAGTTTCCTTTTGATTAATAATTTTAATATGCCACAAAAACTATTATGCAGGTAGTAAAATATTAATTTAAAAGTTGCATAATAGTAAGCTAATAGTAAGTTATTTCGATGCTAGCAAACGTATGCAAATTGCAGATCGGATGGAATCAAGTGTCATTTGTCAAGACGAATTCAGAATATCTAGAAAGGATTTTAGAGATCAAGTCTAGAGTACGCTCAAACGTTTACAATATCATATTACACTACACTCCGAATGACCCTGAACTTGAATTAAATTACGTTTTGTCTGTCACAAGTGAAAAGTTTTCCTTTTCAAACTACCGGTTCAAGATCATATAATATACACTGCAATGTAATGTCAATTTAAAAAAGCGGATTTTCCTTGATTCTATCCTTGCAGCTCATCAACATTTAATCTTCCTATGCAAAATGGGATGTATGGGAATCTATCCACTATGTAGTAGTAGTCAAATAAACAAACAAGCGCAAGCCATCCAAACCGTACCAATGTTGGCAGCATTTCTCTTTCTCACTTGACTCAAGATCAAGGGAACAATTTGTATGAATGACTTTGCCTGTCTCGCCTCGCTTTTCCTTGTATCATATCATAGTTAACATTTGCATTACATCCTCGTTAGATCGCCTCTGTGAATATAAATGACTGTCAAATGGGACCTAAGTGCAATATTGATGTGCTTACCGGCTGTTTCACTGAAATCACCCAGTCAAATGCACCCACAAAATCGTAGCGACCGTCTAATCGACATCATATAAGCTGGTAATACCTGGTTTTCTAACAACACTTCATTGAACTTTAGAATCGGCTTTCTTTTAAGAAATTCATTGTGACAGCCGCTTTTATACTCTCTGAGCATTATATTACGATAGGATACGCATTATAACGGTTGAACAGCTTGCTATTATTTACAACATAAGCAGCCTCTAATTTGTATGCAATAATGAGTTGAGAGTAGTATAGGGATGTGATATGTGCAAAGACTTTTATATACTAATATACATTACAAGCCAAGCCACACATAAAATATTAGGGGTTGATGTATGTCGCATAATAAAACTTTTTCGCTGTTTTGTTAAAGAGCCAGTACGGTACACGTTTAACTTGACATTGCATTATTATTATTATTTCCCTTGATTTCATGCAACTCAGCTATAAACTCACAACTTTCCTGATTCTTAAGAACCGGAGCAATGAGTTAAATTCTCCTTTTGGCAAGCATCGTGGACTTGAATTATATTTACCTTTCACAAGAATACAAAATGAAGTCTGTCTAGTAGACTTTTGTTGTTACATAATTATTATTACTGCTATTGCACCCTATTCTTTTGGCTTTCTTGCAAAAAAAAAGTCACCTACCGCAGATTTTACAAGAAAATAACAAGTTCATCAAGGAGGGCTTGACAGGTTCACTCTCTGTCGGTTCTTTTTTGTATTATTACTATGAAGAAAGCCTAGTTAAAAGAGGTTTGGGGTATGTACTTATACTTTCCAACTGGAAATTCATCACGAGATATAAATTGTTGAGTAATATGTACATATCATATCATAAATCCGTGTGTATTCTCACTGCAACTCTTTTAAAGTATGGTTTTGTCTATTACTTACATACATACATAGAGAATCGAAAAACCCAAGCAAACCAAAAACCAAGCCAAACCTTTCTTCGAATTGACTGACGGAAGAATCCAGATCTTATCAAATAATAGCTTAGACTTCTCATTTGGCGATCAGCAGAAGGATTGGATGAGCAAAATGGTAAAAACAAAGGAGCGGCGATATATCAACAACAAGAGAAAAACATTTTCTGAAAACACACGAGTACCAGTCCTACTCCTTTTCTCTTGTATCAGGTGGTATTATTGGGATTGGGTATGATATGATGGTTGTTGTGCTACCTTACCTCCATCACTTGCTTGTCCAACCTGCCTGTTGGTCTCCTAACTGCAAAACTATCATTCACTTCACACACATGCAATTACGCAAGATGATGCAATGAGGGATGAAACGAACCCATCTTATGTAGAACCTGCAAACCCTCATCATCATATCATATCATATCACTACAAAGACAAAATGAATGATGGAGGTTAACGTGACTGTATAAAACTACCTGTTCTCCTATTATGGCAAAGAGTTGTTGATAAATGCACACATGGAAAACTTATATGAAAATGTGGTATAGGACTTTTTTAATAATAATTAACGAAAGGAGAAGTCAAGCCCAAAATGCAATATCATATCATTCAACAGATTCTTTTGCAGGGAGCCGTTTTTCTCAATGGAGGTTTGAGCAGTAACCCCAGCAAAAAATATATATAAGTGATATGAACAAGTTGAAGAAAGTAGTTGCTCATTTTTTGAGTAATTTACATTGAGGAAAAGAGAGGTGGTAGGAGTAGTCATCATCGTCGGCTTTTTTCATTCTTTCTCATTCATCCTTTTAGTTTTCGTCTATTCTCGATGATCATCATCTTCTCATCATGATCGTCTTCTTCCACTCCATAGTCAATTTTCATGTTTTCTGAGTACAACATATACAATATCATATATATACGAGTATACTAGGACTGATAGGACCAGGGAAACAAATTATCCTTAGGAGGAGATGAAGCTCAAACACGTTTTCTCTTCTCTCATCTTAATTCTCTCATTCAAACACATCATTATTATTATAACGTTTTGGCCAGTATCCAGCCATGCCATCCTTACGTAGTCGACAAAACAAGAGGAGAGAGAGAGAGTAGTAATGAATGCAGATATAATATTGAATATTATGGAATACAAAGTGCGCCCTTTGTCCATTTTCCATGCCTTTTTGGGTGGACAGTACGAAATGGACGAAACGGAAGAAAGTGGTTAAAACGGACGAAATGGACAGTATCACGTGCCAGTGGAGCCAAATTTGAATCCCACATAAGCTTTTAATGTAAACCGTGTGACGGGTATTCTACACTGAAGAGTTGATAACTAATCACACACAAAATTAAAACAAGTTGTAATCGGATTGAAAAATTAGACTACATTCAATTTTCAATTTAACTATCTCTTAAAAGAAATTAAATAACATGTACCATAATATTATATGGTTCATGTATTGGTCCATGAGTGTACACGATAGTACGTAACCCATTACAGAGGGGTTGATCGCTTGATATAGAAAGTAAAATCTAAACCCTAAACAATACAGTTTTAGGTACAAAACTTCATGCTTTTGATGATAGAATACTTCCTATAATATTTCAAGTGGTTTATAAGCTAAAATAGTTAATTTTTTAAATTTTGTCCAATTCGTCCAATGCGTCCACTTTATCCACCCCAATTTTGGTGGAAATTTCCGTTTCATCCGGGGTGGAAATTTCCACTATCCACTGGACGGGCGCACTTTGATGGAATATACATAAGGATTAAAGAGGCAAGTCAACCAAATACTTGTATATATATGCATGTGTGTGTATATATATAATGTGTAATCTTTAAGCTAACAACATTTGCTCTGCTGGTTTTATTCCTAATTCGAAGAGAGGAAAAATACCCCAACTATCTGCCGAGATCGTCTTTTCCTTTTTTCGTAAGAACTTGGTCATTATCTTGTATACCTGTCAGAGAGTCGTAACCTATAGTCATCTCCAAGGGCATAATAAACCTGTTGAGCTGCATCTTGGAGAAACAAAAGGGATATTGTTAGGTACATACATGCAACTAAAAAATCAAACAAGGATTACTTTGTCGAAGGAGAAATGATTCGTTTCAAAACACCCATTTCATGATGATACTTCACCCTTTGTTTGACGGTTTTAAACAGTGGAATATATACTTGCTTTAAAATCTCTCCTATATGCTATTATCAATCCATACTTTTCGAACATTCTACTTTATCTCTCGGTTGAAAAAGATTGAAATCAGAACAATTGAAGGAAAAATTGCATCCGAAAAACCAAAACGATTCCCTTTATATGTACTAAGAACCATGTCAATTAAATGATGAAGCAGGTATGTATTTACTTTACTAAGAAACAGAAACATTATGGGTATTTTAGATGTAATTTGAAGTTTAAAGTTGGGAACTATTATTACAACAGCAGAAGATGGAAAAATGAAACAAGTCAAAAAGTACTGAAATCAGTCTTGTCTTCATAAGTTGATATACATAATATGCTACATGCTCCATAGTGGTAACTGTTTTGACAGGCCAAGTTTATTATGTACATAACCTCATAATATCCCTGTAGTCAACCAGTGAATGAACATGCAAGCCGTGGCTCGTATGCTAATGCAATAGGTTATTTTGTACTTAACCTTCAGTTATAATGCATGAAAATCATGTAATAATGTTCCGTTCAGGATTCCGCTCCTATCTTTTTTTCACTCCACTCGTTTGCTCATAAAGCGTCGTCAGTCCTCATAACTATCTCCTCATTGTAATACTCTCTCAACATCTCAACTCTTCAGGCAAAGTTTACATTTTGTCTATTATATTATCACATAGGATAGCAGAATATATTAGGTATTGTTGCATGGATGATGATGTTGCGTATTCACACGTAAAATAAGTCTACAAGCAAGTGAATGCACAATAAGTAAGTGACCCGGGGTTATTGGTTGATGCTGCTGAGGATGATTGTTGTTAGCTGTGCGAATAGCATCATTGTTCATTATTTTTCATGACGATGATAATAATAATACGTAGTGTATGTATGGAGTATGCATACATTATGCATACACAAAAGTTCATTTCCTGTATGGAGTATACCACGAAAAATCTTACTCAAGTACTTTACAGCATCCGTACCTGACAATATAAATAAACTAGTCAGTCGCTTTTTGTGCTTTCCTACTTTTGGCTACGGAAAAGGTAGTGCAAAAGCTAACCTTCTTGCTTCTCATGATGAGGTACATATTATATTTGCTTACGCCACTTTCTTTTAGCATTTCTTTAGAGGAAACTCATATCATATTTGAGTTGTCGTGTTGAAGTATCGATTTCAGAATGCGATACATGAGCTTTTGACAGCCAGCATTTAGAATAATTGTCATTTTCTGTGACACACTAAAGAAAATGGATATTACATATGTTTCATTATTTTAAGAAAAATAATTGCTTTCTTCATTAAGTTTTGCATGAAACTATGAATCCTCATGTTTGTTCACCATACCGTGATAGGTTGTTTAAAAAATGGATTTTGTTCAAACATTTCCTCTGCTTCTTCGGTGAGGACAGACGAGTAGTTATAGGGTTATAGAGTGTTATTATTATTATTATTATTACATTGTCATTTACATAAGGAGGATGTATGTTGCATGAGGAGGAAAGGAGTTGGGGTGGAGAGGAAATTGGTTGAAGGTGTCAAGGAGTACAAACGAAATATACCTATATACGTAGTTGCGCAAATGTAATGCCTTGCCGGACATGATTTCGATTAACAGTAACTTTTTGTCTATTGTTGATTGTGTACATTGATTTAATGCGTTTCTTTTTCTCTAGCTTAAACTCGCACCTGTTCCGTGGGTATACAAGGATACCTAAAGCTATATAATTTTCATAATCCATTAACAATGACGATCACCCATTGCGATTCAACAGGAATATAATCTTTCTCAGAGATCAAAAAAAAATTATGGATCTCTCTGATGAAAATTACGAAATATCACGGTTTCTGTTAAGAGTTTAATATCATGGTCTTGCATCTTCTTCTTTTTTCTCCTTTTACTTAAGCAAATGATGTGAGCAGTCACTGTATAATTTATGAATGGTTGTAAACCACTTTTGAAAAAAAAAACAATGCAATGGAGAGCGCCATATAATTCTCCTGTTGCTAATTCATTTTATGCATGTGTGGTGTTTCAATCTGCAGAAAGGTTAATAATTGTCCGTTTAATTCATTTCTCACGATCGAGTCCCTTTGGTCCCAAGTAAAAGGTTGATTTTTTGATGAAGTTCATTCAATACTACTACAACTTTGTCTCATAATATAATAAGTATATACATAATAATTCAAATAGATACATAATATGCATATCCTTTCAAATCACATATTATGCATAAAACCTTTATTTTTTCTTGGTTTGGTGCAGCAGGTTGTCTGAGCCTGATAAAAATCAAGCGTGCAAGCAAGTAGACATCAATGTGTGCAATCCATAAATTTCAGAACGTCATAACATGCCATCCTCTACAACAACAAGTATCTTTTTATTTGTGCCGATCTTTTTCATACCGTTTCATAGCCTACGGGGGCACGCAAACTTTTGAGCAAAGTGTCTGTATCTCAGAAGACCAAAAGACCATTTCTCTTCCTGAAGAAACTGGTTGAGAGCTTTTTTTTTATCAGAATTAAATTTTTCGTTGGATTCGGACCTATCTGGAATTGGTTGAAAATCCACACGGTCAACCATTTCTACAAAAGAATCGATAAACTAGCAAGTTTGTCAGCCAAGTTTCAACCACGTTTTAAAAACCATCCATCCACTCTTCTCTGCTCACAACTTTTTCATTTTGATTAGTGCCTGTATCCTATTATCAAAATCGAAGTTGTAGTACATAAAATCTCAATTAAAAATCAAATATCCAGAAGAAATAACATGGCAAAAAATCATCCATATCCGTGTGTATATCCATAAATTAAGTCACGAGTTTCTTAAAAAAACAATGAATTTATTTTAAAGACATGGAAAAGTAAAGGGTTGCATTTGATGATTTTTATAAGTTTTGGGTTTGAGAGATAGATACAAAGCACATTTTTCGAAAACAAAATAATAATAACCAGAAACAACAAGATTAAAAGTATCGCTTGAGGCTATAAAAGGATTGCTTAAAAACATGCAGATGAGTATATATATATATATAAGATTACCCCGACTGCAGACAACCTTGTTCGCGACCGGAGTGCATTTTGGTAAAGGTTTTTATCTGGCTTGTAATAAAAAATGGTTACAAATCTGGTTCAAGCAAAGCAAATGATGAAGTTCATATCTCTTGTGAATCCGCACATTGTATTTGTAGTGTAGTAAAAAAAGCTTTAACGAGATTGGTCCGTGGTCGTTTGCTCGTCCATAAGTTTCTTTAGCCTAGGCAAAGAGCGGTGGTGATGGTGGTGGTGCAAAAAGGCAATAATTGTTTGGCATCACTTGTCTAAAAAAGAAGTTGAGCTAAATAAAACGATGAGTCAGTAATCAAAATCGGGTTCCATAAGCATAGCTCAGTTTAGGGGGTTGGTTTTGGTTGAGCAGTTGAGCTTGAGTTGAAAGAAACAGTGGGGATTGGATGCGTAAGTATTTCATGTTGGACTTGCAACAATAGAAAGGTGAAGTTAAGCCATTACAATGCATAAAGTAACAAGAAAAGTTGCCTATATTCAGCACATCTTATATGCTCTGTGGCAGTAATTGTATGATTTGGGCTGGCCGTTTCGCAGTTATTTTTTCTTCCTAAAAAACCTTTCAGCTATATATCATACGATTTTCCAACCTGCATCTTTTTAGTGGTCGTAAAAACCAGAGAAATTAATTGAGATACTGTTAATATAATAAGGCATAAAAATATCGTCGACTATCAACTATATTGTGGTGTTATTTATGCACCGAGTTTAGCACAAATTAAATTTAAGGTACTAAAAATCAAGTATCAAAAGAGTGCAGACAGACATTTCGAGGATAAATTCTTAAGGTCAATTAATACGTGGAGTTTGATAGGGAAGCACAGTTATGCTTTCTTAATATTTAGCAACAGCATTCATTTGGAGTTGGAAAGCCCATTTGTGTTGGAAAATAACATTCGACATTAGCTTACGTGTATATAAAGGGTACGAATGGTTTATCGAAATGTCCTTGTAAAACTGTCATATAGCATACCCTATTTAAAACAATCAATATGTTGGACAACTGTCAACAAGCAACAGTCTAGCCATCCCTTTCTAATAATATTATTCAGCAAAGTGACAACCATTCGTGCCATTCCGATGTCAGACGGTCCGTTGGATACATCCATGTGAAAACAATAATATGCTTTCTCATATTTCATGTGGACTTTTCCTCTGAATCAATATCACTATATGAATTAAATAGTAGACAAGCCACGCGCTAACAAAAAACTGTCCACCTCCATAACTACCTACATATTCAATAGGCAATTGCTACACAACCCGGTAATACCGTGTGGAAACGAATAAACAACAACAACAACAACCTCTTTAAGCTTAAAAGATGACACAGGATGGATAATTAATTCTTGCTTGTACGATTCTGGAATAGCAGCTTCATGAATTTGTTTAGTATAATAACATATTATTTAAATGCAACTAGCATTTACAAAAAAGTAATTAAAGTTTTAAAGAAGTGTCATCATATTTGGAATTCTTCTATGCTTCTAACAGCTTTCCTTGCAGTAGCTTTAGATATGCATATGTTTCGTTACTTCACAATTCTTGTCCGGAGAACTCGACAGCCTTAACTTACGCTCGTACATTGCTCTTACTTACGTATTGGGTTCAAACACGAGTTTAGCATCCATGCATTAGTAATAAGCAATGGACCCATTGCTTTTTTAATAATACGGTTAGCTACATAACAAGAAGGCACATTTTGTCGGACTGTTTGTTTGAAAATTGGGTGACTCAAATTGTGTTGAGTTTGAGCAAATCTGCTTTTACCTAAACGATAGGTTAGTTAATCTTTTTATCAAAACGTGAAATTAATTTTAAAATCTGTTGTAAAGAACAGAACTATAGGTTGCAAGTAAAGTAACGGAGGAAAGTCGAAATTATTATTAATTTGCAAGACGAGTTATTGCTGATTACCAATTCTAATACCGAATATATGCGATGACAATTTTTTTACAGAGGCAGGCACACGGAGTACTGGCAATAAATAAAGTCACCAAACACGTAGAGGCACTTTATTACATCTTGATTTTTTTATCATCATATCTCCATTGATTTATGGTTCAGTATTTGTTCGTACTGTGCTGTATTGAAAGACATTACATCGCACAAGGCATCACAAGGTTGCCAACTGTGAAAGCAAAAACGCGCTGCTGAGCATACCCAAAACCACTCCCACTTCCCCTTATGTAAAATTCAGATTGTATCACACCGCGTAAATTTTCCAAAGTAAAAGTGCAGGTTCCGTTTCGTCTGCTGTAAATTATTGATATGTATGTATATGTTGTCTACTGGAGCGCATTCATACTATTGGCACATCATTTTTAGTAATAATTGCCGTTATAAGCAAATAAAAGACCACAAAACCGTCGTGTTGTATGATTATTTGGCTAGATATTACTTGGAAGATGAAACGTTTTTGGTCTAGACTAGATAGGTCGATACCACTCGATTCTAGCCGAAAGTGGAAACTTCTAAATAAAGCGGAGCCCGGCCAACCTTGTGAGGACGTCAGAATCTTCGGTCTCACCTTCACAAGGTTGCACGTGCTTAGGAACAAGAGGAAGAAGACACATTATTTCAAAGAAAGAAACTTTGACATTACATATGCTAGTGCACCCCCATTTACTCATACATACAGGTTATTACGTGCATATTGAAATGCTGTGCATCGTTATAAATTTCTAGATTCTCAATCATCGTTCTTCTACAACCGCTTGTTCAGAAAATTACTACATATAAGAGAAAAAGGCTCAACATCATCCTTATGTTATACAGAATTCATATTTGTATTTAATTGACTTATTAAAACATTAAATTTTAGTTGCTACACCATATATATGCTGGTTCAACACAAGAAGAAAAACATCGAACGACATTTATGAATATTTCATGTTCATGTCTTTAGTGTACGAGTGAAGCGTCCAGAGCCTACGCCTCCAGGCAATGTCTGGTTTCAAGGGCAAACCGAGCACCGAGTGTTCAATTACATTTTTATGTTGCATACCCGGTGAAAGGGGTAGGTAGGTAGGAGGTAGTGATGAGGAACGAGAAGATGCGTCAGGTGCGTGTGTGCTTTCAAATTATATGTACACCTTACACAAGTACACTTGGAGACTATCAACGACTCTTGGACAAAATAGTTCTTCTCTAATATCATAGCATTGCTGTAACTGAGATCCTTACACTATAGCTTATTGAGTTACTCTCTTATATTCTAGTCTATGAGTAAAATAACGCTTCTCTTACGTTGAATGAATGTTTAGTTTTCAAAATGAAACTTTACCCATCCGGAGATATATTTGGATAGATAACTATATAAAAGGTCCAATGTCCGAAAATAAACGGAGCTAAATGTCACTAATGCCAAATAATTGTCAATATTGCCTACATTTACGTAAGCATTACCCTGTACCTGTCCATACATGCTGTGGGTGTATAGAGCAAGAGCATCATCTCGTTTAGAGCACAAGAGTAACTTGGAGAGATAAAAGCTGGAACTCATGCTTCCGCCAAGGACAAGGCCATCAGACTCCCAAAACAGGCAGGCATTATTATCATGATGCTGTATCAATAGCTCAGCAACATGTAAAGTATGACGAAGAGATGATGATGTTGATCTCCGAGAACAAGTCCGCGATGGTGGTAGACACTCCATCGCCACTCGGCTGTTGCCAGCTGCTTTATCAACTTTTTCACAACATGTTTCATCTCTCTATACCTCATCTACAGCATTACGAGATCAGCGAGTAGTTATCTGCACCAGCACATTATTTTTCAAGAAACAAGCAAAACTATCCAGTTCAATTCTGTTGTAGCCCTCGTGTCTTGATATATAATCAAGGTTTTATTTTCTGAAAATGACTTTCAAGATTCCAGATTGATGTTAAGTATCAGATAAATTGTTATATAGTATACATATACATACATAGAAACATGTAATGCTAATAATCATCGTCATCATAGACATTGTCATTATATCCTATTTGAACAGACAAGTGAGCAACAGGGGTTATGCTGATGCATGCTGAGTTGATCTTCATGAATGAATAAAAATCTTTTTTTACATCATATCATCATCATGATGCGTTATACCTTTCTATGCATTTTTCTTCCAGCATCATCCTGCCTTCATACCTAACGTCTCATGCATTTTTGTGTTCGGACTATTGCTATTACCCACGTCCAAGTTTTTCTCCACCTGTCTGCAACCCAAATCTACGAATCCACTCAACAGATAGGGATAAAAGGAAGAATTGATGCTTCTTTTCAGGAAAATTCTTGTACCGAATATTTTGTATTTACATTTTGCTACCAGTTTAATTTTTTGCATCATACCAAGACACTTTTTCTTGCTAAAAAGTTGACTGCATGTTGACAATGTAATGAGATTTGTCTCCTGACGATGCAATAACATCCTTTATTCCCAAGCTCCAGAACAGGATGCACAAGGATGAACTTGGATTGGATATTATATAGACATGTCTGGTGAGCAGAAGGTGATTGAGGTTGAAAACAGGTTGAAAATATTGCAAAGCGGTCAACATCTTATGTCAAGTTGTGCCAATTGTACAATAAAAATGTTAAGTCAAGAAATATTTGAGGAATGCCGATCATGGTTATTGCCATCGTCTCAACAAATCGCAACAAAAATGTTAGAAAGCTGAATTTCCCAAGAAAAGGGAACTGAACCTTCCCATTTAATTTCAGGATCTTGAAAAAGAAAATCATAATGCCTGCATCGAAATAATGAAAAGTTGATGGTAGCCGACACACACACACAAGACAAGGCGTATTGGCGTATCGAAACCCATCAGGTTTTTGTTTTCTAATAAAAATGGTCTTGAGAATCAACAAAAATGTCAGTGAAACGTACAATTAGCGCTGCTCATGTCATTATAATACCATCGTCCGATATTCATGGTAGCCCTCAAGGTGAGAAATTCACAGACACACACCACACACACACACACATGTTTGTAGTAAGAATTAAAATTACGTTACCTTTGTATGTTGCAGGTTGTTCTTGGAATGGGATTATGAGAATAAAATATCTTGCATGGTAGTAGGAGTAGGGACATGGCTGAATGTGGGAAACAAATGCTTCTGTAGAATCTCATCGAATGGACAAGAAGACAAGACTACACTATGCATCCCGAGTTCAAAACTAGAGATGAAACTTGCAAAATGTAACTTTGAACTTTAAACATAATTCTTAATTTTGCAAAGGTTCCTGTACCAAATACCTCCGTATACCAATGGCGTGACCTGGCATTGCTAAGTAGTAATAATCTTACCGTGAATGTAATTGTAACTACAATTAATTTGGCTTACTGTACTTGAACTTGTGCAGTTAATAAGCTTTTTTTAGCTTTAACAGTTGTTAGTATGGAAATAAAATGTTACTGTAAAGGGCAAAATCCTACTCTGTAGACTATGAGTAGGGAGTTTCTCTTAAAATACCTGTTTATAGCTTGCAGACGCAACTGCTCCCACCACCTTGAGAAGACATCTGAAACATTACCCGTGTTAGTCTTTTTACTGTAATGCTGAGCCAAAAGCTGGCGTTTGAGTAGTTTTGAGGCATACACTACCCGAGAGCTATGAAACATAAAGCTATAACCTCGGAACGGATCATGGAAAAGCAAATAATAGGAATTTAAATTTAATTTCCGAATTTGGATTACTAATTACTGCTGATCTTAGAAATTCTACTGCTTACTGAAATCTTAAATGAAATTCGCATCGGAAGAAATAGGTATTATGATAATAATGTATGCAACCTCCGGATTCATCTGTAGCAGCATAATTGTTTCATTCGATAGGGGAGGACATCCGACTGAACAAAAAACATCCCGTGTCTATAAAAAAGTTAACGATGTATGGATTTATAAAATATAGAACGCTGTAAGAGTTACAAAACTGGACTCTGTTGCAATGTGGAGTGTAAATGGGGTTGTTTTGGATGGCAACGATTCTTTAGAGGTTGTGCAACGAGAAAACTCTTTGAGGTTACCCCATCTCAAAGTCATGTCGTGGTACTCGTGGTACACTGAATAAAAAACAGCCTCCACTTTGATTGAAAGAAAGCTAGACTGAAATCTCTTGCGCTTCAAAAAGAATTTCGCAGGTACTTCCTGACTCACTGCTTTTATAGTGAAATAAAACTTTTAGGTTGAAACTTGAAATGAATTTTTCATCAAAAGTTCTCTTTTCTCATATGCTGTAAGGCGTAAGGTCAAAAATTACTTTGATGATTATAAGTTATAACCTTATATGTATGTATAGTTGATCAAATTAGTTCATACATTAATGTATGAAGTATGAGCCACCAAGTATATGTTGACAAACAAGCCCATATAATGTGTAACGAATGTATTTTTTATGAATGTTAGAGTAATTGGTTAATATTTATTAAGTCATAAGTAGATTAATTCATGCTTTTGATAAGAGGTGTTTATTAGATTCGTAGCTTCAAGTGTTTTTACAACTGCCCTTTTTAGTGTAGTTTATAGATTAAAGTTAAGTTCATTGAAGCTTTTAATGGAATGAATTTTGTATGAGTAGACTTCAAATAATAATAAACTGTGTTATATCATTTATTTATTTATTTACATAACAAAATCAATAAATTTAAGATTGTGAAAGGAGAAGCGCAAACACGTTTTTTTCGTTCATCGTTATATTCCTCGGTCCTCAGGCGTCAGATTTCTCGTGTAGTTTTCTCCATTAAATGGTATGTTACTAACAAAGAAGTTATATAAAACTAGAATGTATATGCCCATAAGGAATGCATAGGAGAGCTTGTGATTGAAGATTTAACATGGGCGTAAATGGGACTGATAACTTTGTTTCCTCGACTACTATTTCTTACAATGGGATTTCGTATTTACGGTTATCAGTAAAAAAATTAAGAATCACAGTGATGTACAATCTCTATATATCTCTGGTTACTAACGTAAAATAAAGCAGTTAAATCCCGCTACTACAGTGCCATAAGCGCTGATGACTACATAGTCTACTTTTACTACAATGCAATGTGATACGTAACGGTGTATTTTGACTGATATTTCTTTGATATTATTAATTAGTATGAGTATCTTCAAAATTGTCCTGTATTTCAGACCTTGATCCAGTTTCAGCGAAGGAAGAAGTTTTATGATATACCAAGAAAAAATCAGTTCAAAAATTGCCCACCACCATAAATAGTATTTATGGTGAGCTATCATGCGCGCAGATCTCGGGAAACCACATGAAGTGCCTAGCTTCATTGGTATTCGATGGACACGGATGCTCGTTCAAACTTCCACCAGCTAGAATTCTTTGTAACGAAATCATTTCCGCTTTGTTTCGCTTCGAAGCAATTTCATGGTCCACAATCGGAGCGGGATAATTTTTTCCAATCTACGAAACACAATCAGGTATACAAAACATACATATATATTCATGGATAAAATTGGCAATCAACAAAGAGCAATCAAAATATAAAAATTAGTTTATACCAAGCATCCCCACTCATTTTGGAGCTCAAGTGGGGCTGTCCAAGGTTCAAAAACGTAAGGAATCGGATAGTTTTG
Organism: Orchesella flavescens; assembly: GCA_964034955.1. Taxonomy (NCBI): domain Eukaryota; kingdom Metazoa; phylum Arthropoda; class Collembola; order Entomobryomorpha; family Orchesellidae; genus Orchesella; species Orchesella flavescens. Next base: position 22,105,625 of record OZ035955.1, read on the forward strand.
CAATTCCGGAATAAACCGTCTATTTTATGGAGAAATTAATTAAGATAAAATGTTAGTAGAAAGCTCTTAATATCCAAATACAAAGTTTAAAAAAGCACAAGCTCAATGTGGGGTGCTATAATTTTCGAGAATGGGGTTGCATATTATGTAAAGTACGTTATAACTAAAGAATATGAAATATTCAATTACTTAATGAACTTAGCTTCCGGGTCCAGTCGTTGGGCATATCTTGTTGGGCATATGCATAACGTGCAATCCAAAACATTTTCAAAAGCAGAGCTGCTTACCCACAGCCAATTTCCAGCACATACTGACCAGTCAGCATCCAGTAAGTACCTGTGGAAGATGAAGTTCGTTGTGTGAAGTTGTCAAAAGGCATTGATGACATAGAAAACGAATTTCCCGAAACGAATAAATTTTTAATGCCTGCGAAGCTTGAGCCTATGGCTAGGACACGCCAGATGCCTACTTACTGGTACGTAGATGGATGTATTTTTTTTTGGAGAAAAATAATCGGGAAAGCACACGCAACATATCGTACTCAGAAGAAGAAAAGTTTGAATAATGCAGTTTACATGAGCATAATACTCAAAATGAGATATGAATAAGTGAAACTTCGTGACTTTGTCTTACTTGAGAAAGTGTTTCAATCCCTTTTCCCAAGATATCCAAAGGTCATTTCGTGTTAAAAAACATGCAGACGCATTCCTCGCAACATGATGAAGCCACCCTTGCTCCAGAAGCTGTCGCATAGCGGCGTCAATGAAAGGAAACCCTGTTTTCCCAGCTTTCCACTTTTTTAAGTTTTCCTTTGCTGTCACATCCTTTGCCCATGGAATGTTCAAACAAATGGGATTGGACTTCATTTTGTCAAAATTTGGATTTGGAACCGACATCACGTAAAAGTATTCTCTCCAAAAGAGTTGGCCTGCAAAAAAATGTAATGAAAGCCTTAGGTATAGGAACATGCATATGGACAATTTTATCACAGGAACTGTCTTTTATTTATCCCATATTGATATGAGAACCAAAGAATTCAAAAAAATAGGTCGTTCTCAACCACATTTAATATTATCTTAGTGCTTCTATAGAAAATTTTTTAGTCGACAGTGAGCAAGCCGTTGTCAAACCAAACCCCTTCGCATTTGGCTACAGAGCAAATTTTGCATGTTCTATGTTTTGTATACGTTTGTCACTGGAGAGGACAGATAGTTGTCATGAAAAGGACGTTATGAAAGCGAAAGCAGAGTGGAAGATATTTTGCCTTTCAGCAATCAGTTTCTCATTTCCAAAGATATGGTAATTCTAAACCCGGGAGAAACTTTGGTTTGTGTGGGAATAAATAAAAAAACTTATATAAATATACATACTTACCTATGTATGTATGTATACATACATAACATAAAAAATTGACTTGAAAAGACCGAAAGAAAATCAATTCGTTACGAAAATCTCGCACATCGGAGGGAGGAAGCAACCAACCTGATGGAGGTCGTTAGGTTTTTATGAGAATCTATGTATACTCAGATTTTTTTCTAGTACATTATCGTCTTTATTTAGATGAGACAAGGGACCAGATTTTTTCACAATGCATGGTGAATGTTAAACATACGGATTCCATTAAACAGATACACCATATCTTTACAAGAAACAGTCTGAATGCACAATATGAAATGGTTCAAGGTTCAATATTGGAAGGTACATATATATGGCTATAAAATCCGAGCAAATAGTAAAAAATGGAATGACTTTCTTACCAGTAATAGTCTCACAGGTAGTATTTCCACTGACGATGGCTGAAAATAAATCCTGCACAGCCCAATAAAATTTACGAACCGACACACATCCTATAAACGAAAGGAGATGAACAGAACCCATTTAACTTAATCGAAATAATCAGAAAATGTGAAAAAACATTGGTGCGATTGGGGTGGGTAAATGCATAGAAATAAGTGGTCATACAACATTAGTGCTTTTTAGATCCGGTGTTTTGAGTTTTATGAAACCTTTTAAGATTGTTCAGTTTTATGCACTAACAATGTAAACTAATTAAGCATGAAGTATGGAGAGCTATTCCATTTTCAAAAACTGTTATGTTACGAAAATTATATTTTATGTTGTGAATGTAAAAAGCAGTGGGACTTGAATTGTAAGAAAAACAAAGCTTAATTTTGAAATAGACAGCTAATCCATGAAGTGTGTGCAGCTACGTTCAATGGAAATTATTATGACTGATTTTTTGAAATGAATGGATAGGAATAGATTTTTGTTGTTGAAAATAATGGGACCATCCTTTGTGATGATATGAGTTCCTTTTAAGGTTTCAAAAGTATGACTGTGTTCAATGGTCTAGTGTAGTGGGCCATCGACATTTCTATTGATTCTGGCGAAACCTTCCTATTTCGGGTACAAAAATATTAGATCTTAAGCTTTTCCCTTAGTCCAACTCCATTAGTTTAATGGCTTGTTCATTGCAATGAAATCCAGAGAAACAGAAGGTGTTCTGAGTAAGCCTTTTGTGTGCCAGTGACGTTTATACGCATTGGGGCAATATGATTCGTATTCAGCAGATTTTTTTTACCAAAAAAGGTTGAATGGAATGTAATGCGAGGCCGGAAATAAAAAGCTTTTTTGTACTACTATGACTTCATACCAAATCGAAGATGAGGACTGAGTGAAGCCCCATTAATAAAATCTGGATTGGTATGGTTCGGAAGCATGAGACCTTGTTCAAAAGCCTGCTTTTCGATGGCAAGACGCTTCTCCAGAAGAATGATTCCTTCAGTCTCTCCACCTTTCCTCATATTTTCTCCAACAGCTTTTTCCTTTGAAACACCAAACACTTCAGGAGTCATGGGAAAATGGAGTTGGCATGGGAAAGCAGGATCGTCATCATCTTCAGTCATTCCAAGGAAATTTATCGTCTCCGCCTCAGTCCCCGGATTGGGTGCGCTCAAAGGTCGTTCTGGCTTCCCCAAAGTGGATGCCACAAACTAAATTCAGAAATCAGATTCCGTAGGGAAGTGAAGTAACCCAAACTTTTCACATTCCATATTGAGCATATAGCACCCACAGCCATATCCTCTTTTATCAGTTATGCATAATATGGTAAAAAAAGCTTTTATACTTATTATAGTGGCACAGCTACGATCTACATTTGGTAAGGACTTTGCTTTGTTCCGCTGTTCTACAAAGGCACATGAAGCTGAGAATTGACAAAAAAAACCAAAGCAAAAGTTACCATGAACGAAGCGTAGGTGTAGGGAGGATTACCACCATTGGCACTCAGAATCTCGGCTGGATCATACAATGTGTGCGAAATGCATTCTACAACTTCAATTCCGTTTTCTTTGCAAAATGCTTTGACAACATCGTCCCGTTCCTTCCAAATAGGCTCACAATCCTTCGTGGGAAAATAGCCAAAAACGATCAATATATATTACGATATTGAAAAAAAAAACAAGATATATCTTTAAATGGCCTGGTTTAGCGGACAAAGACTCACAGAACAGACAGATCAACAGAAAGTTGTCGACTGGATTTTGTTATTCATAACTTCTCTCTACCAAACATAAACTGAATGAGTGAGACATGTACCTGTTCAAAACAAATTTTTGCAATTTTCCATTTCCTCGCTAGTTTTTTGAAAAGCTCGACAGGCTGTCCACGAAGAACAGTTAAGCTGCCACCATACTTTGTTGAAAAGGAATTATTCAAATCCTCCAGGCTTTCTATGAGAAACCTCATGCGGTTGTATCCAACAATCTTGGTTCCTGGAAAAAACTCTCAAAACTTCAATTTTCGAACTCATGAAGCAACCAGACGAATTGCTACCAGTAGGATAGATATAAAAATGTGTCGTATGTAGAAATAAGCTTTCGCCTCGCCTGCCTGACCGCAGAGAGCAAAGCCAACTTGTAGAATTTTAAAATGATTTTTAGTATAATGAAAGGGATTCATATAGAGATGGACTCACCTGCACTTTCACCATCGAATATAAAAAGAGGTAGTAACAGGTGCTCCCGGTTAGACGTGGCTGCAACAAACGCGGGATTGTCATGCAATCGTAAGCCGTGACGAAACCATAGAATAGATACTGGAACCACTTTTTCCAACCCTTTTGATGAAGAACTTCCCGAAGGTTCCATTTTTCACGTCAAAGCCTCCTATAATAACGTAACGGCAATTTTATCTGCTCTAGACAAAACTCTCGATCTCTACCTGGAGTAGAACTTTTGTTTTATAGTCTGCTGACTTCAAATAAACTGAAAATTTTATTAGCACTAATAAAAATGTGCGCAGATGTGTCACTAATTTATGTCTATAACTTTAGGCAGTAATTTCTTAATATATAAGAAGGTAAGTAGGTATAATACATGTATGTTAAAGGAATAATGGAAAAAATGAAGTTGTCAACAAAGCTAAAGTTTTAATTTCGTTTTTATTAATCTTTGTTCCACTGTGCTGCAGAAAGGTAGTGGTGTCTCAACCCTTCGCTTAGCTTTGAAGCTTTCACTTTACTACAAGACAAAGTTATAGACGTTATAATTTATAGTCATGCAAATAAATTGACGAAAAGTGACAACCACTCTTTGTATGCAATATTACTTAAATATGACAGTTCAAAAACAAGCTGAAAATGAATGTGTTATTCAGAAAATCTTGAAACTGCTGAATCCCTTACAACCTTGTTCTTGGAGCGAGGTGAATCAACTAAGTGAATAGATTGACGAAGTAAAATGAAGAGTTACATATTTATAACGGGTGTGTTGCAATCATTTTTCCGACTCACGTGTATTTTGGATCAATAAATGCGTGAGTTCCCTTGCATATATGTTGAACGCTATAGTGCTCAGTGCTCGCAGTCAGTGTGTAGGCTTTCTAAATCTCTAGCGTATAGTGCTATGTGTCTTCCAGGATAACCTATTTATTACCAAGTGTAGTATCTGACGTTGGACTAGCTGTTGTTGAGCCACAATCTGTGATGTAAACAAGTAGAGTAAAACAGTGGTTCATTTAAAAACTTGCCTAAAGCTTTGAGTAACAATGAACGCTCGAGGTCCTCTACATTAATCCATCCAAGACTTATGATTCTAAAATTGATGGCTAAAGCGAGTAAGTATCTTTAGAATTTATTAATGACTTCTACAAATTCCGTAGTCTTTTTGATTATGCCCTAAAGGGCTTTCTATCTATCTATTACTCTAACATTTTTAAAATATTAGGTTGGAGTTAAGCTCGACTCGCCTTCCAAGCCCTATTTCGAGCGTTTTAAAAGGTTTCCCAAACCTGAGAATATGTTCCATCAGAATCCTCTCAAACACTGGTTCAAAGACTTTTCGAACATTCCTCAAATTTCTCTTAAACATCCAATAAATTATTTCTCCAATTACATGAATTTTAAACTTTTTCCTGTAACTTCCAAATGTAACAATAGTATCTACTAAAACAACTCTATTCCAAGCCACGCCATTTATAGTTTCTGTCTCATTAGTAAAGTAAAGTACATTAACATGGAGAGGTTACATTACGCTATTAAATGGACGTGTCTCAAAGATTACGGACCCACAGAATAGTGGTGATTCCTATAAAGTGGTCAAAGTCGTTTATTCTATGTTGTACGTCACGTGTTTCTTTGTTCTTATATGTACATAACATGATTTGGAACCTACGGTGAACAAGGGATAAGTAATGATGAAACTGAATACAAACATGTATATGCAAGTAAAACTGAGTTTCAAATTACATATAGGTAAGTTAAGTCCTTCATTAGTAGCTATAATCAGTAAAGGAAATTTGAAATTATATGTGTAAGGGAAATTGAAAAAAAACATAATCGAAAGTACAAAAAAGTACAAGAAATGATTGCAAGTGTAGTTGAAAAGAAAGTAATCAAACCAGCAAAGCTGCAGGTTTATGAAAAATATTCTGTTACTCAAAAGTGCAATTAGCTGTGAGTAAAAGTTCTAGTCATACAAGCTTTTCAGCAAGTATTAGGCAATTGTATATCCTATTACAATTTATCTTGGAAAGTTGAGATAGATTTCAAGTGGAATGAGAATCAACAGTTTTTTTGTGTGGAATATGATAGCATTTATCCCGTTTTTACGAGTAAACCCAAATCACTAGATATCTTCTTTAGATTGGTTAATACAAAATTTCTATGTTATAGTTTGTTGATGTTTCTTACATGTTTATGTAGTCCATTATCAGACAAAAGTATGATATACATATATGACGTGCACAGATAATGCGAACGAAAATTATTAGTTTTCGTTCATAGAACTTCAGTATTATATTACCTTCTTACGTAGTAGAGCTTTTATTTGACTCCTATTGTTTACTTAAAGTCGATTACCAAAAACTTCATTAAGCAACTGATTTTTTGTATATCAGATTTCTAGAGGTTGAAGTTTTTCGCTTCTTATACATCTATATATATATGTTCATGTGTGCCAATAACTTGATGAAATATGTTTCCCAATCCCAAGAATAAAGGTATGTATACATAATTTTGAACAAGATAAAGTTCCGTAACCAGTCATATTATATCACATAAAAGCTTGCACGATGTTTCATTGAAATTTCTTTTAAAAACTGTTTTTTACGAAATAAGAGTATTTGATCATGGAAGTTAAATTGACGTGAGTTTGTTGACTGCATCCAATATTTTTCGAAATTTTGTTATTTGAACTTCTTTAAGTGAACTACTTTTCCATAGTCTGTTGAAGGACTCTTAGGTCATACATTTTGCTACATTTATGCAAACAGTATGCATTCATATAAAAAGATTATTCACAATGCAGTGGAAAACGGATTGTCTAAACGATCGTAAAAAGGAAGAGAATTGAACTGACAGGAATGTCGGAATAAACGGATATAGTCTAAATGGATGTAGCAGGCTTGAAGAATAAACAGAAAATTTTACTCAATATTGAACTTTCGATTTGTTGCAAAAATATCCTATCCTGTTTGACTACCTTATTAGCATTTATTTCCATGTTGCCTTATTGCTTGTAAAAGGTTTAAATGTATGTGTAAATCAATGAAAGGAAGGCTTGAGACGAATCGCCGTTTCAGAAGCTTCGGTCACACCTCTTTATCATTTGGCAATAAATTATTTTGCCTTTGCCTCGTCTTAAATTGCACACTCGAAACAATTAATTCAGCAACGCTGATCAAATCAATACATGGGGAAAGAAAGTTTCACCAGTAAAAGTTACGAGAAAGTAATAGTAGGAAGATCTTGCACGAGCTCCCTTTCAATATATCCTTTATTCTTTCTGCAGTACAGGCTCGATCACTATTATACTTTTTTTTAGAATATGCGACATTGATGAATGGATATTCTACAGGCTGCTGGTTCTTCTACGAAACCCTTTTGTATAACAACTCGTTATATGCCATACTTAAACCAAACGCTTTCTAGTTCCAAAGCATGCCCTTTGGCTTGATCATGTCTTCACACAAATACACTAAGATCCTCTCTTAGTAACTCCACCGCTGGAAGCTTCCAGCCATTTACTTTTCTCAGGAAGAACTCCGACGGAACACAGTCAGTCCGATACGGTGTTTTGTACTACAACCTAATGTATTGTCCTGTAGCTTGTAGCAAAAAAAAGTATCAAGTATCATATAACAGAATCTGTGTTTTTTGCAACGGTTTACGTACCTTTCTTTTGATTTTTGTTGGCTGCAAAAAGTTCAAGTTTATCGTCTGTCCAGTCTAGTTTTCTAACCTTGGTTTTTATTCGCAAACTTTCACCAGTCAATTCATTAATAAATTGATTTCTTGCGGTAAATTCATGACAAAAACCGTGTATCACATATTAAAACTGCAGTCAACAGTACACATGACCTTCGAAGAAGATGCAAAGGAGTTTTGCGAGGTACGAAACCGCGTGTTACTTAGAAATGGTTTGAAATGGGAAAAATAAATATACAATTCGTCGAATCACAATTTTATGAGTCAGATAAGTAATGATCAAAGTCATAGCGTAGTGCTAGAGCTCTATTTGGAATATTTTGTTAGTACTTATACTTTAGTGGTTGCTTTGTTGACAAGCTGAGATGAACTTCCTGAAACCATAGTTGGAAGGAACTTGTGTGTTACTAAAGATTCACTTCTGGCTCAGTAGTTTAAGCACATTTATATGAAGAAAACAGATGATGTGATGAGGTAACATGAAACCACCGTTGTTTTCTGTCACTCACATTTTGTCTTTCTTCATGTTTGTGACTGGAAAACAGCTACATGTTGTGAGCTGGCGTAATGAGATTAAAATAAATGAAACTCAACATGGGGGGCAACTCAACATATGAATTATTAATGTATGTATGTGCAGTTGAGTTGCGATGAGCGTATGGAGGAATACACTTATCTGGTTTGTTGTATATTTTATTTAACATTTATAGAAAATAATATTATATCTTCTTGAAGTTGAGCTGATATGATAATATGGGTATGATCATTATGCAAGTTTATCTTTCACAATATCAAAGGTATACTCTTGCATCTTATCAGCAAGCGACACTCTTTGTTGCACAAAACAATGCTGACTATAACTCAAACAATATCCCATTACTGCTGTCTAAGTTTGGGCTCGTATAACCTGGATTTTCAAATGAATAAAACTCCTTCAACGATAGTAGTGAAGTAAATGTTGTAATATGTTTCATTTGTAATCTGACATTAAAACATTACTTCAACAAAACGATTCAATTCCAGTTACTGTACATAGTCTCATCAGAATACGTTTTTTGTTCCGATTCCCATCTTCGTAGATTATATCCGCAGCAGAAGTGCACATTATTGCTGAAAGAGATGGCGTCATTGCATTGAGCATTAACAATTTTCGATGCTATGAAATCAGACGGAGTGGGAAGGATATGCATTGCCCTTTCTGACTTGAACTCCATTAAAGTGCCATAAATCTAGATGGAATCGTCACTTGCTATAATAAATTCAAGTCACATCACAAACATCGACAACTCAGCTTTCACTATGGTGTTATGTATGTATAGCTGGCATGGTGGCATGTACTTTTCTTGTCATATCCATTTTCCAATCGCAATGAAACGTAAACGTATGTTCCTTGTCATTGGCATATGTCATCAAATAAATACGACGCCAAGGTGAAAGATCAAAACGGTTGGGAAAAACCATTTAGCCGTTCATTTCTTTCATTTCATTTGAACATTTCATTTCATAAATAGGTGTTATTGGATTGGATTGCTTCGACGAAAAATAGGTACAGGTACATTCAATATCTTATGATTTAAGTAGATAGAAAGTAGGACGATATTGGTTCGGAGTATATGGAACGAAAGATGTGATTAAGGATACTGACTACGTGCATATACATTTGTATGAAAATCTATTTTCGTCTATTTGTAAAGGATGTGACAGGAACATAATGGGAAACGTGCTATCATTACTGTGTGGAGAAGTTGACAGACGAATGGGTTATGTATGTAGAGAGTGAACTGCTGATTTGGAAGCTTGTTATAGAAGATGGATAGTTTAATTTTTTTTTAATACGAGCATCAAAGCAAAGAAAATAAATATATTTATGTATTATCCGGGTGTCTCTGAGTCTATCGAATTGATTACTCTAGAGACATACCTAAAGCTTTACATATTGTTGTAATCAATTTTGGTGTACCTATTTCCAGTTTATTTAATCTACTCAAAATAAATAACACGAGAATTTTTTTAGTATAATAAATTGGATGTTGACGAAGGCAGCAGTTAGATAAGCTGTACCCAACTTTTTTTGTTTATCAATCCAATAAATGATGTTTTTTTCTTGAGAACACGTTTTTGGCAATTCGTCTTATTGAATGACTTGTTAACTGTAATAGATATTGTGATACAAGTCACAAACAAAATTAATGAAACAATAATTTTGATCGCATACTATAGACCCAGACTGATTATAGACTCAGACATATTTACTTTTCACCCAAAAATCTTTGGAGTGAAAAGTAGTACGTCCTTTCAACCGTGTTTGTATTTTGTATCTGTTCACATTCACGAACTAGTGCTGAATTCAAACCAGCTATATTTTCTGCAGTTCGACACAGAAAATGATGGTTAAAAGTTCTCCGCAATTTAACCCATCTAACTTTTACTTTTCATCATCATTCCAGTATAATATAGATACATATATACAGACGTAGGTTTATATAATCTCAAACGAGACTTTACGTCATAATTGGTTTTCACATGAGGGGATGTCATCATGTAATCGTTGGCCTGAGCGCATAGCTTATGAGATATAGATAATATCACAAAGTTCTTGGTTAGCTTTAGTTCGGCTCCCAATCATCCGGAGGGGTTTGATAAAAACGTCTATTGTGAATTATGGATGCCCCACGTCGTGAAAAACAGTTCGACGACAAGCCGAAAACAAAGAACTTTGTATTGCTAATTGACAATATTTTTGTTAAGCACACCTGCGATGAGGCAAAATGAAGCAGGATGTATGATGATTTAAGCAGAAGCTTTATTTGTGCGTGTGTAAGCGTCATCTGAGAAACAAAGTGGGAAAAGACTGCTTTCACTAGTTCATTATAATAATGTGATAGTTACTCCCATTACTAATGCAGAGGTAATGCCGATGCGTATATTTCAAGCATGTCGCATTTATTATGTGGAATAGGAAAATGCAGAGTTTGTAAGAAAAAAAGGAAGGAGGTTTAACCCAAGAGACATGATATACTAAAGAAAACTCATAAATGTTCTGTTTTATGATGGCTTCCCCAATCACCAGCTTCGTTATCCATTCAGCTCTAATGCAGTACCCTTTGGAACTTGCAGAACTTGCATAAAAGGAATAAGAACCGAATTATATTCGATTTAGCACCATACTATCAGGTGCAGTTGTCCACTAAAGAATGGTACTCGTTTCGTACTTTTTGGTACTTTTCGTGAACCAGATTAGTACCAAATCCGTACCGAATGAGTACTGGCGCGCTTATGCTATAGTATGGATTGTGGAATGACGGTTGAGGTATGATGGTAGCATAAAGAAGCATATACTTCATTTAAATTCGAAGCAACATTTTTGTTGCTTCCATCATATGAAATTAACTAAATATGAAGCAACATTTTTGTTGCTTCCATAATCTAATACTATCTGATGTCTTCAGCATACCACAACAACACAAAAATTTATTCCTGCAAACACTACACGCATCACTTAGCTATCTTCAGAATAAAAGTTTATCCACCTGATTTGGAGTTAGCTGATTGCAGAACTGGCAAAAATTGCGAAGTTAAAGTAAGAACTATTAAACAACGATCACGACCATTTAAAACCTGAATTACAAATAGCTAACACCAGCTTAACAGATGACTACTTACTTAGTTACACTTGTTCTGCAATACAAGGTCTGAACTGACTGTCAACTGTGTTGTTGTCTAATACATGTAATAAGAGAAGCGATAAGAGAAAAATGTAGTTTATAAGTGGCGCGCGTTTTGAGGACTCGAAGGTCCGAATCATTCGGTACTCGTTTGGTGCCTACAGAACTCTCATGATTTTCCTCGTTGGAGAGGACTCGAAGGTCCGAATAATTCAGTACGCGTTTGGTACTAGCAGAACTCTCATGATTTTTCCCGTTGGAAAGATTTTTCAAGAATGCCAAATACGGTCAGTACTCTACAAGGTGGTTCTAATTTAGTACTACAAGTACCCGGTACTGCAAGGCCCAAAATAGTATTTTCTGGTACCGTTTAAGATGGGTTTAATCGAGTGGCTGGTGATTAGGGTTATAGTTATTTCCTTTCAAGACTGAACATTAGTGGGAAAACACGAAGAAAATAAAAGCATTATTTGCCTTTTTTCTCCAGAAACACAATTTTCTTTGTTACTGATGATGGATGGGAACTTGTGCTTGTAGTTTGTTGTGTATTGGAACCGTATGGAGTGGTACCACATATATGTTGGCATCTAAAGGCAGAGCGTTTCATGTTTCATTTTTTGTTCTTAGCTACACAAAATACTTTTAGGTAGCTGATGTTCTTCCCCTACAAAAAAGTTTCTCTGGCATTATTAGTTGTCCAGAACATTAGTGTTCTGTTGTTGGCACTGCAATTGCAGATTGTAAGGGAATAAATTGCTGAAATTTTCGAAAAAATGTTAGAAGTTTTGGCAAAGAAAAACATGAAAGGAAAGTGGTTTCAAAAATTCATTTTGCTTTTCTCTGAACTACTAGCAACATACTTGTTCGGTTGATTTTTATTACAGGCTTAAGAAATACAAAATGCACTAGGGAAATGTGAAAGCTACTCTACTCACCTCTGGAAAATTGGATGCTTGAATGAACAAAATTCTGCAACGCAATATTGACTTAACCTGTGTATTTAATAAGCAAGACATTTTTCCTTGTAAAATTCTAGGGTTATCTTTAATTGACAGCATCTAGAATTCTGAAAAGAATGCATATATAGTTATTAATATAACATTACGTAAGTATGTACGTACTAGTATGTATGTATGTATCACACACTTCCAACTCTTTGAACTTGTAATTTCGCACGAGTTTTGCCTCTTTGACAAGCTTCAAGCGACGCAAGTTATTATGATTTGTGCGAATACGATTGCTTCTAGCTATCTATGTACTTGAACCTACATATATATTATATTATGACATCAGCAAGCCAATCGTTTAATTGTATAATTTTCAATGCGCGTTCTATCATTATAATTATTTACTAATACTAGATAATAATAGGGAGCAGTCTCTAGTCTCTGTAAAAGTACACCAGAAATTTGTTGGAATACCATTGCTCTATCTTTTCTTTTCAATTCAATTTAAATACAAGAGGGATCCTCCACAAAATCCCAAACTTACATGACACGTGACCATATATATATTCTCGGATTCTTTCTCTTTCATTCACATATTAAAAATATGCATTTCGGTTTTTAGAGATACATGCATAGTTACTTTACTTTAGTCTAAATTCGGGATGGCACGGGGGCAGAAGCACACACTATTGTATTAGATAAGTACGCTTTGCGAAAACCTTTTGGTCAAACGCACCAAGCCAAGGGTTAGTCATGTGTAGCGCTTTTGATTGCCTTATTCGGATGTTGGATCCCGTGAATCCAAAAATTACAACCTAAATTGTAGAGTAACCATATGTTGTAGGTTATAAGCTGACTCTATAAAATTTCGCGAAAATAATAAGCGAATGGAGCGTTTAAATAAGGTACCAGGATATTCTATTGCAATTAAAATGATAACAGTCAGCAGACGCGTATATAGAAATTCCCAGTATTTTCTCTTAGTTGTGATCATGTATAGTGGTTGTGGCCTTGTGGTTAAACAGCATGATGCTTGTGCTTCAAATAAACTAAAATCCTTGATCCAAAAACAATGATTTAGGTTTATGACCAGATCATTTGGGTTCCAATACATCAAACTTTTTATTAGCATATATAGCTAGGTATATAATGACATGTGACAAGTATTACAACAATGATTAAAATATGAGAGGAAACTATTGGGCTATCAAATCATAGTTGGTGAAAGAAAGCTTGTCAAGTACTCGCATGTGGTTATATTCACATTTTTCTGCATTTACTCTACAGAACATACAGCACTTGCCTTGAAGTCTGGACTGTGTTACAGTACCTAACTAAATAGACTGATCAAGTTGTAGTTTTTTGTATTCTTCTCAATACAATAAAATGTGTTGAACTTATCCACTATTAAAATAATTGATAACATTTGATAAAATTAGTACTATATCTAGAATCGCTATGCTTTAAGGATACGCATATACTTTCTGGTAAGTTAAATAGATGAGTGTCACCCGCAGTCAAATGCGGGTTACTATTATTATATATTCGAATATAATTATTTATAGAGCAAATTTTTGACATAGAATATTCATGTATTCCATAAATACATATGATTAAGTACGTGTATAATTCCATGTATATGATTGTACTACTTTAATTTTTTTATGCTGTTAGCTGTTAGCATATAGTATCATTTTATTTGTAAGTATATATGTGTGTAAATTTAAGCACCATTTATTCAAACTGTCAAAAGATGTGTTCTCCTCATTCATAGTTACTATCCCACAGCATCCACGCAAAGTCCATGATAATGAAAACAATAAATTTTAATTTTAAATGTGAACTCCATGATCAAACTCTTGCTTGGAATAAAGCTCATGATAGATAATACTGTCAAAGTCAACTGCTACACTGGTTTCATTTCATAAAATTACAATAAATGGATTAGCAAGTTGGACTCAGTGCCCTTATCAGATGAAAACGTTTGAATGGAATGGAGGCGTTTTCTACGCGAATACTAAAACATGGCTTGACTCTGACTGCCAAAAATCGGGACACATGTAACATGATGCCACTCTAAAGCGACCCTATTAGACTAGTTTTTTGCTGCTACAAATTCTTTTCCCATATTTACCATTTACAATGTACAAGAAAAGTACATACCTACAAAGTCGAGTCCTGTAAAAGCTCACATTTCTCACGCAAGCCCATTTTCACAAAAGGAAAGATAATGCTCGCAATAAATTATCAATTGCACTCAGATTTTAAACTGACATGGTTTCTTCATCATCCTCTCCCTCACAATGAACATCTACAGTGTTGGAATTGTTATGGGGGAACACTGAGTCTTCCCTTCGCTCTTCCAGCTCCACAATTTCTGTGACTTGAAGCTCCTTCAAGCAATTCCGTTTCGATCCAGTCACCCTCAATGGGAATGTGGTACGATCGTTGTTGCGGCTTTTCCCTGACTTCCACGTGGTTGTGGAAGCTCTGCTAAATTTCCGGAGTATAATATTTTTAAGCGACTTCCGGAAGTTTCTTCCACTGAGACAATACAATAAAAAATTGACGGCGAAATTTGTGTTGAACAATATATTTGTCCATGCCTGAGCTGCATGTAAAAATTCCTGGCCCTCGGTGGTACCTCGAAGCGACTGTAATCAAACAAAAAGAAAATATACCCAGTCACATTGTAGTTAAAACTATTCGCTGTCAATAAGTAAATTCCGTTGAAATTTTGACTTAGGACTACTCCCAAGGGTGCCAATATCTATGATTTCAAACGGAAGTTATTTATATAGGCAAGATAATTATTTTTCTTTCTAATTCCTGTCATAGCTATGGTTTTATGCCTTCTCATAATATGCAGATCCTGTTACAAATAGATGCATATTTATTTTTATGCATATTTTATAGAAACCCCGGTTGTTCTCTAGAGTCTAAATTCTCTTGTAATGTCATCTCTGTTTCAACTGTAGCTGTTGTTCTTCCTATTAAACCCATTAAAAATTCCTGGGAGCGAATCAGCGAACATATATTTTAACTTCATTTTAGTCATATAATGAAATTGGAAAGCATACGTATTACGAAAGAAGGCCATGTCTTTGTCGAATATACCTTCAAAGTGATTTTAGAAGAGAATGAGGTCTGAGTCGTATTCGGAAAATCATAAAAATGCAGTTATATTTTCAAAAGGTATATTTTGAGAGGAACAACTCTATTGCGAGCTAGTGGGCATAATCAGGCTCAGGCGTTGCGAATGCCATTTTAATATAATATGCCTTTTGAAGAATTTTCACGAATGCAAGTGTATTGATAATGAAGCAAGACAACAAACATCGAATTCTGATGTGGTGTAATGTGCATTCGTACCCCGAAATGAAACAGTAAATCTGCTGCGAGTTTTTTTTCTCGCAGAATTCATAGCTTTTTATTACTTTCCCAATACCAAGCTGCATTTTGTAACTCCAAACACTATTTGATGGGGTATAATGGATAAAGGAAACTGTTCCCTACATTTACACAAACTCTTTCCCGTCGAATTCATTGAAAAAATGCAACATATAAGATTTGTTCATATAGCAAAGGTTCATAACATTTCCACTTGTCTGCTGCATTGCCTCATATTACGCCTCATATTAACCTAGCTTTCTGAAACGGGAATAGTTTCCCACGGAATATCGTTATATTAAGAAAAAGATTTCTGCGATGCTTCTTGCTACATCATGGTAACAAAATATGGCATACTGTGAATAACAGAATAATAAATAATCTGTTGAGGTATTGCTCACTTTCGTAGTTTACTTATCCAGAAAAGGAAAGAAGAAACATGAGGAGGAGAAATAAGTCATGTGTAATTTGTGTAAACTGATAAAATGTACAAAGAAATAATATTTGTAGCAAGCGTACTGTTTTTTTACTTGGTTCAAATCTCGACATCAAGTGATGTCAAAATTAACGAAATGATTCGCGAAACACTTGAGAATGAAGAGGAATCAGATCAACGGCCGTCAAAACGACCGTTGACTCCTGTGAGGAGCGAAGGGCGAAAGCTAATACCAAATCGGATAATCCCAGACGAGACTCCGTGTACGTATCAAAAGTACAAGCAATTATATCGAATTGCATTTCAGCTGCAACTGAATCTCATAAATATTATACTTGAAGCCACTACTAATATTTCCGACCAATACTACTACCTTTACGACCCAGAGGTACGGGGTCCCTCCGCTACATTATTTATTCCATTAAGAGTATGGCACTAGTAATCAGTTTTGAATCATTTTACTTTAAAGGATATGTGCTTGGCTGTTGAGGATGATTTAGTGGTTGATCAACATCGATACGATTGCAATCCAGACGACGTTTGTGTGTGTGGGATTGATTATGGACACGTGGATCCTAACGTTAAACAACCGGATCCTGTACACAACCTTAGAACGTATGTAGCTATAAGCGGACTTGACCGGAGACTTGTCGCAGAGGATGGTAAATGCGTGTCAGGTCATAAAGGACATTGTATACTAGAAAATACTCAAGTTACACAAAAAATCTCATGCAAACGCTCATTTGAATGCACTCTTGACGATTCTTATGGGCAAATTCTCAAAAATTTACAAAATAATTACGAGTACGGAGTATGTTTGCCTAAACCCCCGAGTGTACCTGCAGGAGACAACATGATTGCTTATGAAACCCTTGGCGGTGCATCTCCCAGTAATATTTCGGCAGTCAATACTCTAATTCTTGTTTTTATTATATTTGAAAACATTAACTTCACCAACAATTAAATTCATAAGTACTCCTTTACCTTAAGGTATAAGAATTATTTTGTGATGGTTGCATCATTAAAAGCTAAAAACCGCATACATTCAAATAATGCATAATTTAAATGGAAATCCCTTCCAATACTCAATTGCGTATGTATTTGCTCACGTTCCCTTCCAATATCCAACTATTGCATAATGCATATCATTTCACCTATAGTTTTTACTAGAGATGAAAAATAATATTAGATGAAAAGTGGCTCCGAAAAGGAGTTTAATGCAACGGCAACTGAAGGAAGTTATTGTTTTGATAACGGCGCTTATGAACTTTATTTCTTCATCATTTTTTTTCCAAACTTCTTCGAACAAGACGTAGTTGTTTAAGAAAACATTAATTAGCAAAAAAAATAGGCACAAAAGGTCTTCTAGTTCTAACCAACCGATTGCGTGATGAAAAGTGGTATTATAAAAAAAAGTTGGAAAAAGGCTTCAATTCGAACACAAATTGCTTGGTCTTGGTCACTGGGAAATATGAAAATCCAAATCTAAAACTAAAACAAATCCTACAACAACCCAAGCATCACAAGAAAAAGTGGCTCACTTCTATGTGCTGCAGTGTTCTTTAATGTCTGTAATTCAATTACTGTGCTAGAGGCACATGAATGTGTTATGCCTCAATAAGACAGAGAAACTAATTGGAAAGGTAAACATACAATACATATAATATAAATTCATTCTGCTTTGTAGTGTAGTACATGTATAAAACTTATAGAAATTAAGTTTCGTACCACACGAATGAACTGGAAAGTGATGGTACACAATGCATACAAATATATGGTATGTGATGTGCTCCTAGCAGTTTGTTTGTAGTTCAAGACTTCCAGTTCATTGTTAAAGTTTTACAACTGAGCTCTTCTTTTGACCTTTTGAAAGCACACAAAGGAACTCTCACACCAATCAAAATACTTATTTAGAACTCAATAGTTTCTCTCGCTGCCAAAATGCATGCTAAATTATAAAATATCCCAATAAATTAACATATTGCCATCCTTACTGAAAAAGGACAAGGATGTGACGGAGATTTGGCAAGAAGTACTTTGGTTCGTACTTGACTCGTGAAATAATGATTAATTCCTTGATTCATGGTACATTTCCGCTGAGGAACATGGCAGGCGTATATAATAAGAACTACAAAGGAAATGAAGCTGCTTTGACGTGAACGTTGATAACATATAGACTCTGGGTAGATTTACATTAATTTCATTGAATGTGACATATTATGCACTTTTCCCAGTCGGATGAGCATCCGTCTGTGTATAAAATTTAATGAATGTTTGAACTTTGAACCAAATCATATCAAAGAATTACAAAAGATGCGCTACAACCCTACAGAACAAAGCAACAATAAAGTACTTGTTCCGATTCCGTCAAAACCAGAAACCACTATGAATTTGTAGTAACGGAAAAGCTTTAATTTGTAAATGCAGTAGCGCAGATAGGAAGTTGCCTCTTTCCCATTCATAATATAGCTTGCTACAACTCTACAACTGAATCAAACTAACTAAAATATAATATGTATGCAGACTTTCATGTTTGCTTCAGCACTCGGTGTTTATTTGGGCATGACGATGACTTAAGCAAACATCTTTGACGCTGTTTCTAATGCATAAAGTGTAAAGAGAACTAAAGATGGAGTTCAAACCGATTCTATTACAGAAGAGGATACTCTATAAACGTAAGTGGGTGAGGGTGGATCTAGTGTCAAAGGTAAAAAGGGAAAGTAAAAGAAATCTATAAAGAAATAAAGTAGGATTTCTGGATGTTACTAGAAAAATATATTTCTTACATTGACATACGATCTTAAGCTGGACTGGAGATCCTTTGGAACACTTTATTGGAGATCTGGAAGTGGTCTTTTAAAACCTTTGGTTTTACCTTGTACTATCTTCATAAAAAATGTATCATTGGGGTTTTACTCGAAATCCCTATTTCTTTGATCATTGTTGATGCTACATGTCTAAAAGTATGTTTCAATATTGATCATTTTTTGTGTTTTTGTTCCATTTTCTGGTGACTATATATAGTTACATAGCCTCACGGATGAGTTTTATAAAAAAATATTGTATATGGGAGAAATTACTTTAGAATAATTGACATATACCGTATAAACTAAATATTGATTGGAGTTTCAAGGAATGACGGTTTCCCGTTAAATTACATTTTTTCTCGCTTTCTCGAGAAAATCTTTAATAGGTATAACGATGAGTTTTGAAAGTTTCAACATCGAGCTATGAATAAAATTTTGAAACTCCATTTGAACACAAAACTTTTGATATCATACATTTTTCTTACATGTTGATGATGGTTCTTTAGAAAACGAGAATAATAGTGATAAAATGTAAAAGCCATAGAATTCTCGACAAGTTACTTTTAATAAAAATAGACAACGCAACGTAAACCTTTCGATACATTCCCTACAACTTTGTTTTGATTTGGAAGTGAAAGGGTACAAAAAACTGCTTAATTTACTAAACCCAAATTTGCATTCCTGTCTGTTTTCAGTTTAACAAATGATGCCAAGAAACTGCGGATTGTAGAAACCACCTCATTACTTTAGGGACTTAGTTGAATTTTGCTGAATACAGATGAAGTTCCTCTAAAGGAAACTGGTTTATAAATATGCAGCCAAACAAATTTAACTGAAAAAAGAAAATTTAAGGATCACATAGCTTTTTCTGCATCAATAGACTATTTTTAAATTCAAAGATTACTTGGTTCGTTATAGTGCGACACACAGAAATGAAAAAGGCTAAATACATACATAGGCTTTTCCATTTCTAACTGAACACTTTCTTACAACTGCGATATCTTAAACGGAAGTTTATCAATACCCCGGTCATAGGTGGTGCCTTAAGATAGTCCAGAATCTTAGCTATCGATATGCTTCGGCACAATAATCAACCTTGCTTGGTGGTAAAAATGGAAAAGCCTGTGAATATGTCTATAAGTATAACTTCAACTCAAATGCAAAAGTAATCAAGTAGGACCGTTTCTCTGCATTATTACGTTCTGTCGCGTACACATACATTAGCCTATACAATTCAGTTTCATACAAACCGTGTAGATATATTATTAGCACAGTGAGCAAATTAGTTTCAGAAAACCACACCATTAAAATTACACTACTAGCAAATACAGCACAGCATGAGCTTTCACTTGCACTGCCAATGTTGAAAAGGTTTTGGACAGTCCGGCATGTGAATGAATCTACATTTAGGCCATGAATACAATGAAACATCATATCATGATGGTTTAACTTACAACAGTACTCATCGTCAGTAACTGGGAACATAAATAAGGCCAAACAGCCATCCAATAGTAGAAGATCATAAATTTTGGCAGAGAAAACTGAGGCTTATACTTATGTACGTAGTATTTGTGATGTTATTTATGAAGTTTCAGAGGTAAAACTTGAGCATGAACAAGTTACGCCCTAGAACTTATAGCCTTGATAGTATCATGATCCGCTTAGGGTATTATTTTATTCAAAATTGTTTTATTTGAATGGGGCGTCGCATGCAACTCATGAGTACTCTTGACTGGTGAAAAAAACGAAAAAGGAAACCACTAGAACAAACTTTTGATGCACGAAACTAACAAATTAGATGGAGCAGGGACGGATGCTTATTTTGCCAACTAAACTAGTAAGGATGCTTTTAATCATCAAGGGAATCATATGCCACTTTTCATCTCGTGAAGTGTGGAAATGAGTTTCTTTTTTTCTCCACATTATTCCAAAAATTAAAAGTATCTTTATCATAGTATATCATGACAATGAGGTTGTTCCTTTTACAATTTGTATGAAATAAATACAGACACGAAAAAAAGTTTAAAAAACATTTTAGACGTTTGATATGTGAAGAGAAAGTACCGGAACGAGATATGCTATATTAGGCATGGAAATTACATAATTTACTATTGCGACCATCATTTCATTCATTTACGACCGGGAAAGTAATTTTGTTGAAGGAAAGTGCTTAGGTGTAAAGTCAATTTGGAGCATACACATATCTTTATATTTTTTTATCATCATCCCAACCTGCCATATGCATCATGGATCAAAACATATTATATAACGTTTCATTGGACAGTGAGCTTTCATCTCCAAGCATTGCATTTGTGCACTAATTTTGCCATTTAACAAGAGAGAAAGTCTTTCTACTTATTAGCCTTAAAAAGAAAATCAAAGATCATATAGGATGCTTTACCTGAACAAAATGAGCACATCGTATGGCATGAGCTGGAAGGTTCAGCACAAGAAACACTGTTGATACCAAGAGCAACGTTTTGGTAACCCGCACTTCAGATGCACTGGATGAAGGATGATGACTTGATATTTTCTCCCTCACCACAGCAAACTCTGGCTTGATTGTCAACCTTGTTGAAAGTGACTTTTTTCCTGGAAACACACATAAGTAGTAGACAAAATGATCACCACCAATACTACCATTAATCAACTCTGTTTGCGCTTATCGTTAGATATCGCTTCTATTTTTTGACAGAAAAGGTAAGTGGTAGTCGTGTCGACCCATCCTGCCACTTGAAACATAGTAGTTCAGAGGTGTAAAAACAAGGAAACATATATAGTGCAAAGTTTTTTGGGATAAAAAGGGGCGAGCATGAGATGAGGATTAGAATTAGATTACCTGGACATGTCGACAGATAGGTTATCATTATAGAGACTAGACTATAGACACCTAATATAGTATAAAAAGTTCTATTTCTTCTTTTAAACTTCTACTTCTAGTGACTAACAAAAACTACAAAATGATAGAGAGAGATTTATGTGAGTGAAAAATTACTTTGCTCCCAATTTATCCTTTCTCCAGCGCTGAACTTTCCTAAAGCCGATGTTTTTCTGTGGAATTTGGGACTAGCCTTAAGCGCCTCGGACGTGCTCAACCTTTTATTTAACCCCTGATTACCACTATTCTGAGAGTGGATGGAAGTGTTGGATTCGTTGTTATCATTGTAACCACAATTGTCGACCTGGCTATTCTCTTCACTTCCAGAGGATGAAGATGTGGTGGTATTATGAGTTTGCCCTGTTGCAGTAAATCTGTTACAAGTTTCCTTAAACCTCGTACTAGCCCCTTTTTGTAGTTTTGAGTACATTTTCGGGTTTTCAAAATCGGTTTCAGCATTTACATTACCGTTTTCCCTGTGGGACGCTCCTGAGTACTGTGACTGTTGAGACAAATGATTTTGCCTACTGCTCATGCAACTTCGTGGTTTCTTCGCATTTTTGGGGTGATG
Source organism: Orchesella flavescens (assembly GCA_964034955.1). Taxonomy (NCBI): domain Eukaryota; kingdom Metazoa; phylum Arthropoda; class Collembola; order Entomobryomorpha; family Orchesellidae; genus Orchesella; species Orchesella flavescens. The sequence goes on from OZ035955.1 coordinate 22,128,024, forward strand.
TATGGAGCTTTTATTAGAACATCTGAGACTATGATGATGATTTATATTAGCTGTTGATGATGCCATAATGCTCTGCCGCTGATCCTTCAGCTTCCACACGCAAGTTGCAATCCGGACGTTGAAGAAAGTAATGAGAAAAAAAGGGATGATGAGCGTTACCACGCTGTCAAGGTAGTTGGCAATCTGAGAAATTCTGTAATAACCTTCCGGAACGGTGCACATGTAGCCACCAGAGAGAAAATTTTGCTCATCCTCTGTCAGATTTTTCTCGACTTCTAACATATTTTCCACACTTAAAGAAGATTCTTCACTTGATTCCCCAGAGAGATAGAAGTGTCCTGAAAACAAATATGGGATATGCATAAAATTCATGCCATCATCTTTTATTTGAGGAATGTGTAAGCAAGACACATATATTCTCTGAAGCTCTTTATGTCTTTATTACTGAAAGACTAGCATGTCATAAAAGTGACCGAGAATACCATGGGTTTAAAAGTAACTACCAAATACATAAGTGCCAACTGCACAAAGTACAAAGTAGAGTGCACAAGCATTTCAATATGTAAAGTAAGTGTAAACATTATTCCTATTCATCTAATATGCTCAGAAAATTTCCTGTTTGTATGCCGTCATGCAAATTCGTCCTTGTATATTAATACATTTATAGATGGGAGAAAAAGAAACGATGTAACCTTTTCTTCAATTTATAAAGTTTTTACGTAACTACAAAGTTATCAAAGTATTTCAATGAGGTTATTCCTGCAAGGTCTTTTCTGTCGGTAGTATATATACTACTTTATACTAATTACAAAATCATTGTGAGGAGCAAACAAATGAAGCTATATTAACTTACCTATGTATGTATGTATCATGTGTTATTTAATATTTACAAAAAAGGTTTTAAAAATATTTTACAACAAATAATTCTAATAACATAATGCTAAAACAAATCTTTATTATGATCACGGTTACATTAGCGTGTCGAGTATAAGCGAAATTAAAAGTAAGAACTCGGCTTTTAGCTGTGCCATAAAAAATACATTTGAAAATTTTTCTCCAGTCATTTCGAATTGTAAATATTGAATTCTTCATATTATGTATGTACATCTGATTGGATGGGAAAGGGGAAGAAAATTGAAAATCCCAAAGCCTTAAAAGGTTAATCGTAGGCATCTGATAACTACCTTTTACTAACGAAGGAGAATCAGACCATGAACGGGTGAAAGCAGGCTTGCTGTCTGAATTCAAATTTTTATTTGTCGTTAAAGTGCTATTGCTACATAAAATCACCAGAGACGGCCAGAAAAGCGAGTTTTGGGTGTCTTTAAGCATTATATTTATTTTATACACGACCATAACCAAGGGAGTAATAATGGGGAGGCCAAAGCTAACAAGTGAATAATAATAAGTGGAGTGGTGAAAAATGGATACCAATAGTATCCTTGCTTTCTCCTCTAAAGATTCTAAGCTAACGTCTTAGCTGCAATGCAACAAAGAACTAAGTGGTACATTGCTATAAAAGTCAATGAAGCTTACCAGAATCCGTAGAAGTAATCTCATTCAAATGCATACGACTGCAGTTCAGGGATTCAATTTGCTGTGAAGTGTTGAACATGAAGTGGTTTGCATTACCACACTTTTCTCCACTTTGAAAAGCATTCTCACTCCGTGCTGCAACATCATTTGAAGTCAGAAACTGAGCGGTGGGTGGTGGTAAATGTGATGAAATAACAACCTGTTCACGTCTTCCATTTGGAAACGGAAGGATCTCTTCAGGATTATCTTCAGTAAAGTTGGGAGTCGTTAAGATGTCCGGATAAAGCTCACCATACTCATCTGTTTTCAATGGTAACTCAATCACTCGAGCTATAACCCAAACATAGGAGAAGACGATGAGAGCAATTGCCGTCAACGCTGCAATAACTTTCCTTGCTTTTGAACGAGTGCAAATACGTGGACGAGAGAGAGGGTAGTGCACAGCCACGTATCGCTCGATTGAAAATGCAACGGTTAGATAAACACTCATGAAGCACGTTACTTGACCCAAGTACATGACTAACGGGCACATCAAGCCGAAAGTTATTACCCCACCATGGACATTTTCTAGCCAGACCGCAAGCAAATTCACGAGGAATCCTGTGTCACTGATGGCCAAAGCTGATAGGTAGTATGATGCTGACTGATTTCGGTATTTAGCATTCATACAGAATACTAAGAGGGATAGAGAGTTTCCAAGTGTTCCAAAAAGAAACAGCATAGGTGTGTAGTACTTGTCTACGACGAGAGCTGTCTGGAACATGCTGTGATAAATGAAAGAACATTCAAGTGGTCAAAGTAAATTCTTGTTTCGAGTTTGAGACCCAATAACCCATGTCTTCACTTCAGCTTCTCTTATATTGATTAAATTAGATTATAGATTCTAAGCTCAGTAATGGCTCTTGACTCTGTCAAGCTAATGTTAGTGTACATAGAAATTGTGGTATACAGAAGTGCCCAGAGCTAGTCAAAAAGTATTTCCATTTTATTAATACCATAACTATTTGGGAAAATTTCCCAACTACTACTTGAATGAAAGCTTACACACAGCCTTTCCTAGTAAAATAGTTTGCTAAAATATATACTTATTCTTTACCTTAGCCTACCATAAATCAACTGTATTACAGATCAGGCATTGTTAGATACCTGAATTGTTAATTGTCTGAAAACTTATTGTTGACTGCTGATGATATTAATATCATATCATGTTAACATCTGCGTCTCCTCTCAAAAGTATTATAATATCCTCCCAAAGTGATGAGCTGCTTTACAAGCTAATAAGTTTTAAATACACAGTGAAAATTCTTTAAGAAGTGACAAAATATAATAAGTATAACAATCTGGTATTCAAAAGTAAGAAAAAAACTTTATATAAAATTCTTAGAATTTTTCCCAAATCTAAGGGACTACGAGACTACTCATCTGTGATGCTAAGAGGATTAAGTTTTGGAGTTCACATTTCAAATACAGTATTTTGTTGTCAATGTATGTTTACTATATACATAGTTAAGTTATTTATATGATGCACCGGTGGATGAAATATGAGGGAAAATGGCTTTTTTTTCGAGACTAGATAAAATGTTACATGATTAAAGCTGACACTCGCGTATCATCTATAATGTCTAGAGTTTTCTTCACCTTATACGAGCGAATTAGCTAACCATTTTTCATGCCTTAGATGAACTTTTCTACGAACTTTACAGGAAACGAATGATATATCAGCAAGAAAATGATGGTTCTGTATTTTGATTTATGGATTATACGCTGAATATGAAATTTAAAAGACTCCTTATGAACACAATAAAATTAAATTCAATGTGGGATCCCTGCATTCAATCTATCGTGGAACACCTTACAGTAAAACGAGACCACATTGTAGGAAACTAAAAGCATGAAGAAGGAACAAAATATTGGGGGAAAATGTAAAATTGTACCTTTTCAGGTTTTCTCTTTTCCTTGTAAGCAGTAGCAGTAGGGCAATACCTAAAACGCTTTGTTTTCTTCAAAAGCTTACATTTCAAAGCTTGAAGCTCTGTTTTAACTTTCACCAAGTAATACGAGCAAAAGTATTACAAAAGGGTGATCCAACTGAAGATGCTTTCATCATTGTGCATTTTAATATCGGTGTTTGTTTAGTTACGTGGGGTTGACTGCAACGTGCAACTTATGCCCTTCCCCATCATAATCACCTTATTTATATCTAAAACTTCGTATCTAGGTACATATGTACCCGTACTTATATCCTCAAACCTTTTATAGATGTATGGATTCAATAAACACATCCTGTTGTACACTTAAGTTAACTTCCATGGCTTTCTGCTATTAATAGAAAAGGAACCACACAAACTTAACAACATAACTACTTCTGTGTAATACCAATAATGGTGCATTTTCGCTCAAGCTGAATTAACCTTTCACTTATTTCCCCTTGAAATTGAAAAAGCATGAGAAAGATCTTGTTGGTCATTGAGATCTTCTGTATGATTTGTCCAAAAGTATGTACTTTAGAAATACTGGTGAAAGTGAAGTGCTCTTCAACTTTCACAATATATATATTATATAATAATACATGACGTGTGTGTTCATGTTGTGCTGAGATAAATTTTAAGCTGTACAGCTGCCGATACTTTCCCGTTTACAGAGGTAAGCCTGTATGAAGACGGCATGAACCTATATATGGTCTTTAGATCTAGTATTTTGAGTACTGAATAATATAGGGACTGATGTTAAGGATTGTATGAAAAACGACTTTCTCCTACTCTACGAACTTATAAGCGATTTCGGAAAAGCTGGGGTGACGAGTGTCTCACTTTGAAGCATGATATGGGATTTTTTGCTTGACTGGAATAAAATTATCATCACCTAAGTTTATTTCTCACAATTTCCTTTTACTTACGCTTGTTAAACAATAAAGAGGGAACAAATAATACAAGCATTCCCCATTCGCTTCCATGATTTGAATGTTAATTGGCAATGTAACATGAAGTACAAAAGTGTAACTTGACTATATAGCAATAAAACAAAATGTCATTAACATCATGACAAATTATAAGTTTCTGGGTGTCATATCACATGTTTGTTTAATCTTTCCCCAACCACTAAGCATGATGAATATTGAATAAGACGGGAAATAAGGTTTTTTCACAAGTCGTTTCAGTCCACACATGTAGTCTTTTGAAGCCCCCTGATAAATCCCCTATGGAAATAACAAAATCGAGTACGCTTCCATAAAAGCTTAGTGTGAAATATTTGCATGAAAAGTCCTTTGAAGGTTGAATTCCGGCCCGCAGTCTTAAATTCCAAAATATGTAGGTTTACGTCTGTCCATTTCACAGCGCATCGGTTATCAACTACTTTTTACTTTTAATTTTTTTAATTAATTTTAAAACTTCAAGTAATTATATTCAAGATTAGTATAAGGGCCTCCATATATTTGCTTTAGTTTGTGATCAAATCCTTGGTTGAAAAATGAGTGTCATACGTTTATAAGACACATGAAATTAAGTTACAAATTTATTTGACTTCTTTGAGTTCTTTGATAACTAGTCTAGAGACTACACTAAAATTCCTTTCTTACTTTGTAGTAGTCTTTCTGAATGATGATGACTGTTACGTGTGTTGTTTCACGGAATGTAATTTTAAGGGAAACCTTGTATTGTTTCTGGGGAATAGCTCACCTTCAGAAAGAATATCCCGTTGTTTTACGTATTCATATTAAATGAATAAATTAAATTAAGAATATTTTTCCAGATCTGTTTTGAATGCTTTGTAGCATCCTCGGCTTACATCATTACTTTTTTTTTTTTGCAATTTGGGCTTTAGGTTTAAAGTTTTGAAGACTATTCAAACTGAAACAATAATTTATGTTGCGCAACAAGCCTGAACATAGTGTATACATTTATTTTTGATTACATACATTCATTACTGGTCAGTTCCATTCCAATCATAGTCATATGAGAACAATCAAAATTCTTTCAAGTACGGAATGATTAATTCATACACGTAGCGTAGGCTGTAGCTAACTTGCATTTGCATCTGTGTTTCATATTTGAATATAATTTTCTAATACTTTTAAATCTATACCTTTATGTATATATTCATACTGTATTTTTTTGTTTTGATCTGATTTCTGACACGATTTCAAGATATTTTCTTACCGTTGAGCAAAATTTTCCTGAAGCTCACTTGGCCCCATGGAGGCTTTGGCTGAATCCTGATCAAGCGATTCATCCATGGCGAATTTTTGTTGCCTCACAGTTGTTGTACAAAATGTATCTCACAATTATGTAACCATATTTCACTCTATACTCACTACTTTACTGCAGTATTACTAAAATACTTATTAGGCTTAACTGATTACAATGAATATATGACTAGTGATAGTGATAATAGATGAAAATTTAGACTATTGATTTCTAACGTGATTTCAAAAATTGATGAGTTTCTAACGTTGTAAATTTTTATCCGATTGATTAAGCAAAGGTAAGTAGCGCCAAGATTTAACTTACTCCACTACATCTCCAAACCCTACAGGAGAGCAACTGACGATGGGACTACTTCTGGACATTGGTAATATGCATGGCTTTGTAATGCTTTAGTTGCTCTGTGCAAGCCTTTAGTTGTTTTCTTTCTTTTCGCGTTCTTGCGTAATGCTTTGAACTGCTAGCCAACGATGAGATGTCGGGAAACGAAAGCCGTGCTCAAAAGTTTTCCCAGAGCTATAAGTAGTACGTATTGAACGTATTCTCTATATTATGTACATTTTAAGAGTTTTATGCCTGAACTGTGTGTGTGGTAGCTGTCCGGATAAAGAATCTTGAATGCTTGCATTTTGTTTCCAGCGTCAGGAAGCTCTCCAACAAACTCCAGATCCGAAACTAATTGAAAGTATCATCAGAACCGTAAACAGACAATTGTTTCGTAAACATTAAAGCTTTACTTGGTAAACAAATGACATTAATTTTTATTCTACCTAGTATATCCCGTTTTCATCAGTGTGGTTGCTTGTCAAACAATGTTTAATCCAACCCTTAGCTCTTTAAGTACATTTGTTCAGAGCAAGTAGAATGAAGACAACTTTTAGTCGTAAAAATACACAAGTTAATGAGCTTCAGCTTATGTACACAAGTGCAAGAGACTGACTTAATGACATACTAGTAACGGATTGACTCAAATGTATAGATAAAATGTCTATATTTTCTTTTGTTTATTACTTTTTTACACGATCCAATGGATCGGATCCATACATATACATTCTAAAAATAAATGTACGGGCTAGTAGTGGAAAATGAGAAAAAATTACTTGCATTCACAGGAGAGAAGCAAAATTGAACAATAGATATATGACATATTAAATAGAACTGAGTCATGCATTCGTTCTAATACTGTTATACGTTACGTAATATTTAACAATGACCCTTCCTTTTTGGTGTCAGTTCCTTATTTTTCGTACTTAATCTACAAAGTATTTGTAGAAGAACTATTATTTCAAAAACTCTAGGGAATGCCCGTGCACATTTTATGTCAATCTAATTTAATGTGATGCATAAGCTCATCCTCTGTAATGGTTACCTATCACCTATGTGTTCAAACTAACGACTTTTTTCATCGTAACATCCGACTCCCAAAGAATTCAGTTCCGGCTCAATGATAAAGTGACGTTGGTACATTTTGATCAGTTAAAAAATTACTCAATACACCTAGATTCGAGGATCTCATAAGATGCCCTTCCACTTACACAGACCTAAATAAGTTACTAAAAGTAGAAACAACTAAGTACACAAAAGGACTTTAGTCAAAGAAAACATTTTTCTTAAACATTTGTAATTAAAAAATATAAAGCAAATTTGAAAAAAAAGTTCCACATCAACTTTTTCATGTTAGCACTTCATTTTGCTTTGTATGTAGTCAATTAACCAACACATAATTTAAAGGCGTTTCTTTCATTTGAGTTTCTCAAAGTAGTAGTGGTAGTAGCAGAGAGAAGCACACCAAATGTAAGACGATGAAACATATTTTGAAGTAAAAGTATTAAAACTAAGAAACTTCAAAGGTTTAAATGAATCACTAGGTGGTAGAGTTTACAATATCTTTAACTATCAGCAGGTACACAACATTATGTAGAAACTCGAGAATTTGTTACACAACACGACTGTTTTTATTTTATGTTTGACTAAATTTTAGATTGCAGTGTATTGCAGACGTGTTAAAAGACCAATCAACCCGCAATGATAAGATTTTAAGCAATATGATTCTCAGCAAGACATACATACGTCATTCCCCTTTAGTTATAGTCATAACCTTGACAGGAACTTTGGCTTTTAGTATATTCGAAAAATAGAAAATCGATTTTTTGGGAGAAACTAAATTTACCTATGGGAACATTATTCGATGTTCTACCAGACTTACCCGCTATTATTATGCGAGGAAAACACAACCAACAATAGACTATTTTGGACTCTAGACTTAAGCGTTAACGCTGTGTGTTGTTGATAATGCGTAACTTCAATAGCTCTAATATAGGTTGGAGATAAGGTAAGGAAGGATACGCGCTTAAATACATGCCTAATAACCGGTTGACTAACATCAATATACAGATTATGGCAAATATGAGCAGCATTGGGTTGTGTTTAAACTTTAATCTCCCACTTTCACTCATATATTGATACTGTAATGACTTAAATAAAGTATGTACATCATGATCAAAGCAGATTCAATTGAAACTTATGGATGGTAAAGCTAACTTCAACTAATGGTTTTAAATAGGTTAGAGGTTAGTAAAGGTTAACGCACATACTGTAACATAAGAAGCCAACAACCCTGATATGGTTATTTAAACCTAGTTTTATGCAATCCTTCTTCAAACCAGCAAAATAAGCGAGTTTTTCTAATTTCAGAACAACGTAATTACACTAATTTGCAACAACACAACATTGCATTGCTTGAGTAATCGGTTAGAATAGTAATTTTAGAGCATTCGATGTTTTATACCTTACAAGCATCTTAATTTTTATGCAATAAGCTGAGGACTGAAATAGTTGGCTCGTATTTGCTCTTGGGAAATTGTGGTGGCCCTTAAAAGGGCCGTTGGGTTTAGTAAGGATTTAGTCGAGTCTGTGCTTAAGTCCGTTCTCCTCGGATCCGTCTGGCCAATTGAATGTCCTTCGGCATGATGGTGACCCGCTTGGCATGGATGGCACACAAGTTAGTATCTTCAAAGAGTCCAACCAAATAGGCCTCCGAGGCTTCCTGAAGAGCCATAACAGCTGAGCTTTGGAAACGCAAGTCCGTCTTGAAATCCTGAGCAATTTCCCGTACGAGCCGTTGAAAAGGCAATTTCCGAAGGAGGAGCTCTGTGCTTTTCTGATAGCGCCGAATTTCTCGAAGTGCCACAGTTCCAGGACGATAGCGATGTGGTTTCTTGACTCCCCCCGTTGCTGGTGCAGTTTTCCGAGCGGCCTTGGTTGCTAGTTGCTTCCTTGGAGCCTTGCCTCCAGTTGACTTGCGAGCTGTTTGCTTGGTACGAGCCATGTCGAGATCTGCTACAGTGAGATGCTGAATATTACAATGTTGTGTGCTGCCGAGAGAACAAACAAAGAATGGTGCAAATGCAAAAAGAAATCTGTATTTATACCAAGTAGCTGAGTTGAAAAAATCTTAGGCTGATGAGACGCAGATGAGTTACATGTTATTCCGCTATTCCGAAACTATTCATGTTACTTTTACTAGAGCATAAAACAATTTAAACCTAACTAAAAAAAACTTGCCTATTTGTAATAATTTGACGTAACATGCCTAACAACTAATATTTGTATAGTTAATATCCTAACCCAAGTTAATTAAACAAACTTTAATGAGGTAATACAACTCAAGTGCAAATAGTAAAATTCCTACCCCATCTCGGTCACATTGATATCAGACAGCAAAGATCATACAAAAAAATTTCAACTCAACATTCAACTCAGCTCTGAGGTATATAAAACCAGCTGGCCGTTTCTTTTGCATCATTTGTTCTTTCGCATCGGACTGAAAACAGCAACACACTCGTCATCTCATCTTCAAACCATTATATATATCGGAATGGTGTCTGGACGTGGTAAGGGAGGAAAAGTGAAGGCGAAGGCAAAGTCCCGTTCCAGTCGTGCAGGACTTCAGTTTCCTGTTGGCCGTATTCATCGTCTATTGAGAAAGGGAAATTACGCTGAGCGAGTGGGAGCTGGAGCTCCGGTCTACCTAGCTGCTGTTATGGAGTATTTAGTTGCGGAAGTTTTGGAATTAGCTGGAAATGCTGCCAGAGACAACAAGAAGACTCGAATCATTCCTCGTCATCTCCAACTTGCCATCAGGAACGACGAAGAGCTCAACAGACTTTTATCTGGTGTGACTATTGCCCAAGGAGGAGTGCTACCTAACATCCACGCTGTACTGCTCCCCAAGAAAACTGAAAAAAAGGCAGAGTCTAAATAAACTACACTACGCCTTACTAAACAAACCAACGGCCCTTTTAAGGGCCACCACCATTTTCGAAGAGCCATAACATAACCAATCTATTATAAAATGAGATTTCGACGATTATTTATACACTGCACTCATACTATTTTTGTTTACATGCATACGTATACCATTGACATCAAAATTTTATTCCGTGACAAGCCATTAACGCAGTACTTTGCATATAAGCATTAGCTGGAAATAGTCAGAGCCTCTATTTATCAATAGCTGGTAGTGCCACATGATTCAATTGAAGGAATGTATGCTAATTGATTTTTCTGGAGTTTCGAGGCTTACATAACTCGAGCCTGACTCGTAAATCGAGTTACGAAATACCTTCAAGGCTTCAATCTGCCATGAAGTGTTATGTTTACATTTTCATTAAATATCTTAACTGGGTGTTAGGTAAAGTAACCCGCCTGATTTGATATAAGTTACTTTTGTGTATGTGACTGGTGACTGACCTGAAGTGAATGTATGTGCCTTAACTAACGTCACAAATTAGTCTTGTATTTCTCTAAAGGAAAAGTTTCATGTCATTCTCTCATTTGTCAGCTGTTTCATATGCGGACAGTTCTATTTTTTCATGTTCTTATTGTCGGTCCTTTAAAAACAAAATTTTCGGAATATTATGAAGCACAGGGTAGGGTGTCGGGAAACTATTTAAACAGGGTAGTGGGGTACAGTTTCTTGCTATTTATTTATTGCTGAAGTTTAGTTTAAGCACAATACAATGAGCTTCTACGCAATATTCAATGGTAAAAATCAGCCACCGTGGTGATATGAATGTCACACCAGATGTAAATAGTAATTTTCAAAACTCGCCAATTCGTTAAGTTGGCAGGAGTAGACTTGGTAGGTTTTGTGATTTGATGCATGTAACAGCAAAACAAATTGTGGCATAAAATAAATGTCGGTTTATGCGACAGCAAAAAATGTGCCCAATCAAATGCTCGAGAACCATCAATTTAACTGATGATTGTCGAATAAATCAAAATCGACTTATGCGACAGCAAAAACACAAAATCGCAAGTGTTCCGGTAACATTGATTCTGCAGTTTTGTTCTTTTAAAATAAACTTTCGCGTAAGTCGATTTTGATTTATTGGGTTTGTTTGGAAACCAAACATACATAATGAATGTATTAAAACAACAATTTTAATGGAAATAACAATGAATAGATTTAAAGATAAAATATTTCCTCCATGGGAATGGAGGAAGGTATAGTTCCCAACATGCTGATGGCATTCCCTCTTTGAATTTTGATTTATTTGACTTTTTGATGTATTTGTATTGCTGTTGCATATATCGAATCACAAAACCTACCAGGTCTACTCCAATAAATTTTGCTATCACAGGAGTTTCAATCCAAATGACTGAAATCATGTTTCATATGCGCTGTAGAATTGAAGTAAAATATTTAGCCGTAATAATTTAATGTTCTCTTTTCAATTCGTCAAGTATTTGCTCTCTGGATATTGTGGTGGCCCTTAAAAGGGCCGTTGGTTTATAGTAGCAATCAGGAGATGCAGTGGAGTTGGTTTAGCGAGAAGAAGTGTATTTGGTGACGGCCTTGGTTCCTTCAGACACAGCGTGTTTGGCCAGCTCACCAGGTAGAAGAAGACGAACAGCTGTTTGAATTTCCCGAGAAGTGATGGTGGTCCTCTTGTTGTAGTGAGCCAAACGCGAAGCCTCAGAAGCAATCCGCTCGAAAAGATCGTTCACGAGCGAGTTCATGATGGACATGGCCCTGGACGATACTCCAGTGTCGGGGTGGACTTGCTTCAGCACTTTGTAAATGTAGATTCCGTACGACTCTTTCCTCTTGTGCCTTCGCTGCTTCTTTTCTCCCTTGCCCTTTGTTGGTATGGACTTCTGGGCCTTGCCCGCCTTCTTGGTAACCTTTCCACTAGCCTTAGGTGGCATGATGATATTTGTTATAGAGACTCGACTGGGTAGTAGCTTGCTTCCAAATGTGTATGCTGATACTCTTCTCAGAATGCAAAATTCAGAATGAAAGCTTCACTAGCTCCGCTTCGGTATTTATATGAGCTCTGTGAGTTGAAAATTGAGTTGAAATTTTTTACGGCGAATGGGACCGAGATGGGGGTAGATTGATTGTGTTGCAACATGCATACGGATTGAGTAAGGCTGATTAATAGGGAAGATCAAGGTTTATAACAATGCATGCTATATTTTATGATAATTTTGGTTGATTAGAACCTGCTCGTTTTTTTTAAACTTTCATTTATGTTACGGTTATGCGTAGAAGTAACCATATCAGGGTAGTTGGCTTAATGTTACAGCATGTGCGTTAAACTATGCTAACCTAACCTATTTAACCATGTTGTAATCTAATTGGCTGTAACGTAAAGAAGCCAACCCAGTTAAGGATACTCGTATCACTAAATATGTATCCCATATCCAGATGATTGTTTTCTGATGCTTCACAATGATACCACAAAGCCAACCAAACACACAGCAAATATAAAGATCTTGGTTCGTAATTCACGTAGCTGTTTCTCTTCATCAGGCACGTCCGCACTGTTGTATATAAGCAGAGTGAGAGAACCACTAAATCTTTATTCTGGCAATCTTGCTGTTCTGACCTCAACATTTACTCTGTCAAGTAAAAAGCAAACTCTCAACATGACTGGCCGTGGTAAAGGAGGAAAAGGACTTGGAAAGGGAGGTGCAAAGCGACATAGGAAAATTTTGCGTGATAACATCCAAGGAATCACCAAGCCTGCCATTCGCCGTCTTGCTCGTCGTGGTGGAGTCAAAAGGATATCTGGATTGATTTACGAAGAGACTCGTGGAGTTTTGAAAGTATTTCTTGAGAATGTGATCAGGGATGCTGTTACCTATACTGAGCATGCCAAGAGGAAAACCGTCACTGCCATGGACGTTGTCTATGCTCTCAAGCGACAAGGAAGAACTCTCTACGGATTCGGAGGATAAGCTTCACTGAATTACACCTACTTTAAACCCAACGGCCCTTTTAAGGGCCACCACCTTTTACTGAGAGCAATTAATATGTCATTGGTAGATGTGAATAAATATGATGTCATGCATGTCTCACGGACACAGACACGGACGAAGACAACTTGTGAAATGTATGGTGGCGACGGTACTGAATAAGATTTCGATGTAACTTTAAATCATTTGGAAGTATTTTATGTTCGATGATGATGTTGGTTAAAGTCAAAACTTATGGTGACCCAGAAGAGAATCTGATAATATTCGATAATGTAACAGAGAATCATGTGATTTAAAATATATGCAGGCACGTACATAGTAAACAATGATTTCTCGGTTACAGCAGATAACAATTACTGAAAATGCATTTATGCTGCTCACGTCAGTAAACTGTAATTTGGTAAATATACTCCGAATTGCGTAGCATCTGAAGTGATCACCCCTCATATTAACTTTTAATTTTGCGTGTTTTTGTTGTCATTTGACTTTGTGTTCTACCATAAGCAGGGTTGAATATAATACGACTGATACGAAAAAGTTGAAAGACTACATAACCGCTTGGTGGTGACCAGGCACGTCCGCACTCTTTCTGGATTTCAGTATATAAGCCAAATTACAAACAGACAGTTATATTTGTTCGTGAGAATCCAGTTTAGAGAACAATTCTACTTCCCTACAAACAACAACCTGCACTAACCATGGCTAATACCAAGCCAAAAGTAGCCAAGTCTGAGGGAGAAAAGAAGCCAGCCACTCATCCATCCTCTGCTGAAATGGTTATTGAAGCCATCACCAAACTGAGTGCCAAGGGAGGCTCTTCCCTCCAAGCCATCAAGAAGTACATCGCTGAGGTGCACAAAGTGGATTTGCAGAAGCAAGGAACTTTCATCAAGACAGCTCTGAAAAGGGCGGTTGAGAGTGGAAAGCTGATTCAAACCACGGGAACGGGCGCAGCAGGGTCATTCAAGTTGGCAGTCAAGCCAAAACCAGCAAAGAAGCCAGCTACCAAGAAGAAAACTGTTACTGCTACTTCTCCAGCCAAGAATGCCGCAGCTACCAAAACGAAGACATCAGCTGAACCAAAGGCCGCTGCTAAGCCGAGGGGACCGAAGAAAGCAGTTGTAGCCAATAAACCAACCTCTCCCATAGCGAAGCCGGCAGCAGCAAAGGGGAAGGCACCTAAGATCAAGCTTCCCAAAACTGTGAAAGCCAACGCTCCAGCTAAACCCAAGGCAAAGAAATAAGGATTTTGGGATTATCACTTCATTTTTAAACCAACGGCCCTTTTAAGGGCCACCAATACTTTCAAAGAGCGATTAAAAGAAGACAAATGAGATTGTTTCGTTGTATAAATGAAGTTTGAAACTTCATTTTTTCTAACTAAAAGTGCAAATAGGATTGGCTATCGATAGAATTGAGTGATAACTTGGTGGCTGCATTAAATTATAAACCGACATTTATTTTATGCCACAATTTGTTTTGCTGTTACATGCATCAAATCACAAAACCTACCAAGTCTACTCCTGCCAACTTAACGAATTGGCGAGTTTTGAAAATTACTATTTACATCTGGTGTGACATTCATATCACCACGGTGGCTGATTTTTACCATTGAATATTGCGTAGAAGCTCATTGTTGCCGACTTTTCAGCCAAATACTTCGATAACGGTGAGAGCTAATGCACCAAGGATGACAACGGATGCCCTGACTGAGCTAAACTTAGATAACCTTTAGAAATGACACAATTGACAATTTCAGAACACCATTAATACTGACAAGACATAGTTATTTTATTAACGACACAAAACAACCATTCCACATGCCAGCGTATAATTAATTATTTAAACTGATAACAAATATAATCAGTAATAATATATAGAAGACCACAATTGACTGAATGACGAGAGGACAATCTACCACTCGCCTCAGCCTCCAAGAGAATAATGAAAAAATATTCCTTCTCTCCTGCATGCCTCAACTCTCAACTAATACGTTTCTACATCAAATACACAAGAGCATGCAGGAAGAGCAAGGTACAACAAGAAAATATATTTATAAGCACCACATATTTCCTACACTCTATGCTTTCTCAGCAACATACTTCCCCCCAAGTTCCGAAACAGGGGAGGAACTTCTCTCTTGGACATCCAAAACCGCTAGCTTGACCACAGGTCTTCGGTAAATCCCAGTCACCGTCTTGACTTCAGCAACTCGAGCTATCCCATCCTTGCCAGGAAACGTAGCAACAACTTTCCCCAAGGGCCAGGAACTCCTCGGTTGTCCAGGGTCCGTCACCAGCACGATGTCTCCAACTTTCACTTCCGGTTGTCCAGTTCTCCACTTTGAACGCCGCTGCAGAGTAGGTAGATACTCCCTCATCCATCGCTTCCAAAATTGATCAGCAATGAACTGAGTTTGTCTCCACTCCTTCCGGGTCAGCATATCAGCTTCCACGAACACTCCAGGCGGCTGCAGATGACTGGAGGTTCCAATCAGGAAATGAAAAGGTGTCAAAGCTTCTTTGTCTTCAGGGTCGATGGAAACATCAGTCAAGGGCCTTGAATTGACTACTGCTGCGGCTTCGGCAAATATAGTCTGTAGCACTTCATCACGAGGCGTTTTGGTTGTCGCTGAAAGTGCACTCTTCATGGCTACTTTCACGCTCCTCACAAGCCTCTCCCATGTGCCACCCATGTGTGGTGATAGTGGTGGGATAAAATGCCACTCAATTCCCGCAGTAGACAGATTCCCTTGAAGATGATCTTGATCCAAATCCTGAAGGGCTTTCTTCAATTCATTATCTGCTCCGTGCAGATTTGTCCCATTATCTGAATAAATAATTTTAGGCTGTCCTCGTACACTGGAGAAGCGACGGATAGCCATGATGCATGAATCCGTGCTCAAGCTGTGAGCAATCTCCAAGTGGACAGCTCTCACGTTCAAACAAGTGAATAAAACGCCATAACGTTTCTCGTGTCTTCTTCCTACTAGCACTTCCATGGGACCAAAGTAGTCCATTCCAGTTATTGTGAAGGCGCGTGGTGGTCTCTCCAAGCGAAAGGCTGGTAGTGGTGCCATTAAGGGACTTCTTGGCCTGACACGGCGTTCTTTACAGATTCTGCAGTCATTCCAGGATCGTTTTACAGCCGTCTTTAAATTCAAAATGCAAAATCTCTGCCTCAGCTCGTTTGCAACTGTTTCTCGTCCTTGATGACTACACCAAACGTGCATCCTCATAATCAATAATTTTGTGAAAGGATGATTCGGATCCATGATGATAGGGGGTTGTGAGTACGCTGCTGTCCTACTGCTCATTCTGATGATTCCAGCTTCATCGATGAATGGGGATAAATGAGCAATCTTGCTTCCCTTCTTCAATGGCTTCTTCAATGCTAACAAATTTAGCTCCTCACCGAATGATTCATTTTGCATTTTCTGACACAGCAACAACTCAGCATTCTTCAACTCATCCATGGACAGTTCTGGGTATAGGACTTTCGCTTCCTGGGTTACAGCAGACTTGAAGTTTCTGACAGCTCTCAAAATCCATGCTGTAGTACGTAAGTACCTCATAAATGATGAGTATTTACTTCCGTGAGGAATGACATCCATGGTAGATTCAAAGTCGGTGGCGAACAGCTCCTGCTTCATCTCAAGCTCCGCTTCTTCTATCTTCGCGGCTCGTTCCACAGGCCATTCGGCTTCAGACAACTTCAAAAATCCAGGTCCAGTCCACCAACGGTTTCCAGAACTGAAGTCTGACTTTCCGCTTCTCGTTGCATCATCCGCAACATTCTGCTTTGTTGGAATCCATTTCCAACTAGGCACATCGGTAAGCTCGTGAATCTCTCCTACTCTGTTGGACACGTACTGGTGAAAACGTTTATCTTCAGAGCGTATCCATGCAAGGACAGTACGCGAGTCAGTCCAGTAGATCACACGGCTTATCTTCAATTCCAATTCACTAATGATGAATGTCCCTAATCTCGCTGCAATTAGAGAGGCTTGGAGCTCCAATCTGGGAACGGATACTGGTTTAAGTGGAGCTACACGTACTTTTGACATCACAAAAGACACTTCAACATGATCAACTTTCTGGACCCTCATATAAGCAACTGCTGCGTAAGCTGATTCACTGGCGTCAGCAAAAACGTGAAGTTGTAGATCGTCAGCTTTACTGGCCACATATGAATAGCATCGTGGGATTCTGACATTCACAATTTGGGGTAGATCGGCTATCCACTTCTTCCATATTTGGAATAGCTCTGTCCCAAGTTCATCATCCCATCCAATCTTGCTTTTCCAAATAGCCTGCAGCAAAATCCTAGCTTTTACTGTGTAAAAGCCCAAAAATCCCAGGGGGTCAAAGATAAGCATCACCAATCGTAGAATCTGTCTCTTTGTGGGTCGTATGGCTCCAGTCATTATGTCTTCTCCAATTCGTTTTCTATTTAGTTTGAAGGTAAAGTCATCCTTCAACGGGTCCCAGTGGAGGCCAAGTACGCGCTCTGTTGGAATTTCACTCCATTCAGTAAGATTCTTGGTGGTTTCTGCTCGCTCATCAGCTGGAATCATGCTGGTTAACTCTTCATTGTTAGTTATCCACTTCCGTATAGTGAATCCACCTTGATCGTGCACGTACTTGACATCTCCAATTAGCTTCCAAGCTTCCTCCACATTGTCCACGCTATCCAAATAGTCGTCGACATAGTGACGGTCAACAATAGCTATTGCAGCTTCAGGATATTCCTCTTTATATTCCATAGCGTTAAGATTTTTAACGTACTGTGAGCAAGATGGGGAACAACATGACCCAAATATCATAACCACCATCTGGTAGACGTCTGGCTTCCGGTTGGAGTCACAATCTCTCCACAGGAAACGAAGGCACATCTGATCCTCCATCCGTATTCTTACTTGATGGAACATGTCTCCAATGTCCCCAGTAAAGGCAATCCACCTCTGACGGAACTTGATAAGGACCCCAGGTAGCGAAGTAAGTAGATCCGGCCCGGTCAACAGCTTACTATTTAGTGATACTCCTTCCACTTTAGCGGCAGCGTCAAAAACAAGTCGCACTTTGCCAGGCTTGTTTGGATGCATAGCTCCAAAGTGTGGAAGGTACCAATCTTTTGGACTCGATATCTTCACTTCTTCATCACTCAACTTCCTTGCATATCCCTTATCAAGGTAATATTGTATTCGTTCAGAGTATTCTTTTTTGAAGTTTTCATCCTTGCTCATCTTATGTTCAATGGACTTCAATCTTTTTAGAGCTGCTGGGTAGCTGTTTGGAAACTCTACAGGTTCGGATCTCCACAACAATGATGTCTCCCAGCGCCCATCCACTTTGCGTGTGTATTTCTCCATCAACTTGAGAGCCTGCTCATCCTCTTTATTACGGGGCTTACTGCTTCGATCTTGGATCCCAATGCTGTCCAATTTGAAGGATTCCTTCACCAACTGCTGCACTTCCTCATCATCTTCACGACAAACAAATGACAAATTGCAATTTGTCTGACTTCGAAACTTGTTTGTAGGGCCGTGCAGCACCCATCCTAATCTAGTCCTGGTAGCAATCGGGGCATTTGGAGGCCCTTCCACAAC
This sequence comes from Orchesella flavescens, assembly GCA_964034955.1. NCBI lineage: Eukaryota > Metazoa > Arthropoda > Collembola > Entomobryomorpha > Orchesellidae > Orchesella > Orchesella flavescens. The sequence goes on from OZ035955.1 coordinate 22,146,636, forward strand.
TTCTCTAGCTACGGTAAGATGTATGTTGTCTTGCCCGATCAACAGCTGAGGTTGTACATTGTCAGCATTCATCAATGTTGAACATCCTTCCAAGTGCTTCCACCGTTGCTTTACATTCTTGATGTTGACTGCGTGGGTTGGTAAATTCAAATTTTCAATCGTTCTTACATCCTTCAGAAGGTACCGCTTCCCCCCGTCATGAGCACTAATTCGGAAAGTAACACGACGTGACTTCATGTCCTTTTGACATTGAGCATCAGTCCATCGTAGAGTCAAGGGGTCCGTTTGACCTTTCAATCCCATCTTGTCTGCTAATGCTGTTGACATCATGCTCACTGTTGATCCTTCATCAAATAGCGCATGAGTACTGATGACTCCGCTTGGGCTGAACAACTTAACAGGCAAAACTCTCAGCAAAACAGATTTCACATGACGGGGTTGACTCACATGGGTGTTGATGTCTGGCTCAGAATCTTCTTCGTCGTCAATTTTATCATCATCGTGTTCCTTCTCTTCTTTTTTGTCATCAGTAACTTTGGGAGGCTTCTTTTTCTTATTATTTTCTTCTTTATCCTTGGATGGTGGGTGCAGTAGGCTGCTATGCTTCTTGTCGCATCCATCCACTCCACAGGCATTCTTCCTCCTACAGTTAACTGTCATATGGCCTCGGTTGAGACAGCAATAGCAAACTTTCTTCTGTTTTGCCATATCCCACCTTTTCTTCACACTGGCCTTGAGGAACTTTGGACACTGGAATGATTTGTGTTCAGTAGAATCACAAAACGCACACCCTCCCTTCTTCCACTCATCTCGACTTGTGAGTACAGTTTCTCGCTTGCCCCTTCCATCTTCTTTCCCTCCATCCGTCAATTTGAATTTGGGGGTTGACACAGCACTGACCGCCTCTGCAATCTCCTCCATGAAATGGCACAGGTCCAAAAGGGACACGGCAGCTTTCTTGCAGGCAATCTTTCCCCAATCCAACTTCAGGTGGGCTGGAAGCTTCTCCACAAGCTCATTCATCAAGTGAGGATTTTGTAGGTGCTCCGTCGCCTTCAAAGTTTCAACTGTTGTCACCAAATTGAAAATAGCATTTGAATAGTCAATTAGTGAGACTATACTATCTTCCTTCGGTGCTGGAACCTTCTTTGCGGTGGCTATTAGCGCTTCAATGACAAAGCGAGGTCTCCCAAACCGTTGCTCGAGCTTCTCAACTACTTTTTCAGCGTTGTCAGGAACAATCATCAGTCCTTGAACTGCTTTCCTAGCATCACCACGAAGGCTCTTCTCCAGTCGTTGCATATTTTGAGCACTGCTAAATCCACAATCTTCAGTCGACCTTTTGTACTGATTATGGAATATAGGCCACTCCAATGGGTTACCATTGAATATTGGTAACTTGCTATCGTTGCTCTGTCGTGCAATGAAGCGTTCTGAAACCCGATTTTGACTCGACACCGCACTGATTATAGCTCTTGCTAATGTATCAATACTGTTCCGCTCTGCTTCGACTGGCTCTGATGAAACTTGTAGAGAAGGTAGTGGTGGAACCATATTTTTCATCCTGTTGACTGTCGGCACTGTTTGAACAGCTTCGGTATGAGGTCCCAAGGTACGGGCTTCATTCATTCTTGGTTTTGGTGTTGGTATATAATTTTGAGTGTTACGTTCAACACGTTTTATACGACTCAAATCCAACTCTGATTGTTTCAGGGTTCTCATCCATTGATTGACGTCATCATCATTATGGGTTGACCTGATTTCACCATCCTCCAGTTCATCTGAATCGTATTCACCCTCCTCCAACATCTTTATCTGCATGTCCGTCCTCTGGCGATACAGCTGCAGCTGCTCCATTTTAGTCTCGTTCTCAGCAATCCTGAATGACAGGTTCTGCAACTCCAGTTCACGGCGTCGTCTATCAGCAGTACTTGATGTTGTTGAACGTGCATCATCATCAACACGTCGGATCCTTGCATCTGGAGGTAAGGTAACTGAGGCTCGTTCCATCGTCAGTGTCTCATTCATGAATGGGTTAGTTGACGATAAAGGAACAGTCACTATTTCCCTTCTTTGGGTTGGTTGACGTACACCTCCCATCACTGGATTTCCATAAAATTGAGGTGGTACTCCAAAGTTTTGTCTAATGCTCCTCCTTGGGGGTACAGGTGGAGCCGAAACACTTTGTCTTTCCATAGGTCTTCTTACAACTGGATTCTGATCATCGAACGCCAAATCCAAAGGTTGTCTGTTGGAGTCCATTATCCTGATGCTTCTCGAACTCGATCTCGAACGGTATTCCAGAGCGCTGAACGATCCGGTTCGAAGGACCAATTATGTTGCCGACTTTTCAGCCAAATACTTCGATAACGGTGAGAGCTAATGCACCAAGGATGACAACGGATGCCCTGACTGAGCTAAACTTAGATAACCTTTAGAAATGACACAATTGACAATTTCAGAACACCATTAATACTGACAAGACATAGTTATTTTATTAACGACACAAAACAACCATTCCACATGCCAGCGTATAATTAATTATTTAAACTGATAACAAATATAATCAGTAATAATATATAGAAGACCACAATTGACTGAATGACGAGAGGACAATCTACCACTCGCCTCAGCCTCCAAGAGAATAATGAAAAAATATTCCTTCTCTCCTGCATGCCTCAACTCTCAACTAATACGTTTCTACATCAAATACACAAGAGCATGCAGGAAGAGCAAGGTACAACAAGAAAATATATTTATAAGCACCACATATTTCCTACACTCTATGCTTTCTCAGCAACACTCATTGTATTGTGCTTAAACTAAACTTCAGCAATAAATAAATAGCAAGAAACTGTACCCCACTACCCTGTTTAAATAGTTTCCCGACACCCTACCCTGTGCTTCATAATATTCCGAAAATTTTGTTTTTAAAGGACCGACAATAAGAACATGAAAAAATAGAACTGTCCGCATATGAAACAGCTGACAAATGAGAGAATGACATGAAACTTTTCCTTTAGAGAAATACAAGACTAATTTGTGACGTTAGTTAAGGCACATACATTCACTTCAGGTCAGTCACCAGTCACATACACAAAAGTAACTTATATCAAATCAGGCGGGTTACTTTACCTAACACCCAGTTAAGATATTTAATGAAAATGTAAACATAACACTTCATGGCAGATTGAAGCCTTGAAGGTATTTCGTAACTCGATTTACGAGTCAGGCTCGAGTTATGTAAGCCTCGAAACTCCAGAAAAATCAATTAGCATACATTCCTTCAATTGAATCATGTGGCACTACCAGCTATTGATAAATAGAGGCTCTGACTATTTCCAGCTAATGCTTATATGCAAAGTACTGCGTTAATGGCTTGTCACGGAATAAAATTTTGATGTCAATGGTATACGTATGCATGTAAACAAAAATAGTATGAGTGCAGTGTATAAATAATCGTCGAAATCTCATTTTATAATAGATTGGTTATGTTATGGCTCTTCGAAAATGGTGGTGGCCCTTAAAAGGGCCGTTGGTTTGTTTAGTAAGGCGTAGTGTAGTTTATTTAGACTCTGCCTTTTTTTCAGTTTTCTTGGGGAGCAGTACAGCGTGGATGTTAGGTAGCACTCCTCCTTGGGCAATAGTCACACCAGATAAAAGTCTGTTGAGCTCTTCGTCGTTCCTGATGGCAAGTTGGAGATGACGAGGAATGATTCGAGTCTTCTTGTTGTCTCTGGCAGCATTTCCAGCTAATTCCAAAACTTCCGCAACTAAATACTCCATAACAGCAGCTAGGTAGACCGGAGCTCCAGCTCCCACTCGCTCAGCGTAATTTCCCTTTCTCAATAGACGATGAATACGGCCAACAGGAAACTGAAGTCCTGCACGACTGGAACGGGACTTTGCCTTCGCCTTCACTTTTCCTCCCTTACCACGTCCAGACACCATTCCGATATATATAATGGTTTGAAGATGAGATGACGAGTGTGTTGCTGTTTTCAGTCCGATGCGAAAGAACAAATGATGCAAAAGAAACGGCCAGCTGGTTTTATATACCTCAGAGCTGAGTTGAATGTTGAGTTGAAATTTTTTTGTATGATCTTTGCTGTCTGATATCAATGTGACCGAGATGGGGTAGGAATTTTACTATTTGCACTTGAGTTGTATTACCTCATTAAAGTTTGTTTAATTAACTTGGGTTAGGATATTAACTATACAAATATTAGTTGTTAGGCATGTTACGTCAAATTATTACAAATAGGCAAGTTTTTTTTAGTTAGGTTTAAATTGTTTTATGCTCTAGTAAAAGTAACATGAATAGTTTCGGAATAGCGGAATAACATGTAACTCATCTGCGTCTCATCAGCCTAAGATTTTTTCAACTCAGCTACTTGGTATAAATACAGATTTCTTTTTGCATTTGCACCATTCTTTGTTTGTTCTCTCGGCAGCACACAACATTGTAATATTCAGCATCTCACTGTAGCAGATCTCGACATGGCTCGTACCAAGCAAACAGCTCGCAAGTCAACTGGAGGCAAGGCTCCAAGGAAGCAACTAGCAACCAAGGCCGCTCGGAAAACTGCACCAGCAACGGGGGGAGTCAAGAAACCACATCGCTATCGTCCTGGAACTGTGGCACTTCGAGAAATTCGGCGCTATCAGAAAAGCACAGAGCTCCTCCTTCGGAAATTGCCTTTTCAACGGCTCGTACGGGAAATTGCTCAGGATTTCAAGACGGACTTGCGTTTCCAAAGCTCAGCTGTTATGGCTCTTCAGGAAGCCTCGGAGGCCTATTTGGTTGGACTCTTTGAAGATACTAACTTGTGTGCCATCCATGCCAAGCGGGTCACCATCATGCCGAAGGACATTCAATTGGCCAGACGGATCCGAGGAGAACGGACTTAAGCACAGACTCGACTAAATCCTTACTAAACCCAACGGCCCTTTTAAGGGCCACCACAATTTCCCAAGAGCAAATACGAGCCAACTATTTCAGTCCTCAGCTTATTGCATAAAAATTAAGATGCTTGTAAGGTATAAAACATCGAATGCTCTAAAATTACTATTCTAACCGATTACTCAAGCAATGCAATGTTGTGTTGTTGCAAATTAGTGCAATTACGTTGTTCTGAAATTAGAAAAACTCGCTTATTTTGCTGGTTTGAAGAAGGATTGCATAAAACTAGGTTTAAATAACCATATCAGGGTTGTTGGCTTCTTATGTTACAGTATGTGCGTTAACCTTTACTAACCTCTAACCGTCTAACCTATGTAAAACCATGGTGTAACGTATTTAAGCATTCCAGCAATTTATTTGCTTTTCAAAACACTAACTCACGTGGATCTGGGCTTGGTGCATTTACTAAATTCATAAATACCTACCCTGGGCCCGGGCGTACTTTTACCAAGATAATTTAATGCCTATTGCGAAAATTATGGATAGCAATTTATCAGTACTATAAAAGGGAATTCCTTTATTATCCTCGAGTATTCATCATTTTATTCGTACTTGTGTTTGATTCGAATTGTACATTCATTCTACGTGAATAGATTACTGAACAAAATATCCCGTTATGTTATAAGCAGTTTACTGAATTTGGCTAATGGTTTCAAAACCGATTGACTTTGTTCATTCCAATGGAAGGCGTAAAGCACCATTTCTTAGAAATTCTGTTTCCCATCCTGATATATTATTGCAAACCTTACGTTTTTTAAGCCCAGTCGTTGCCGTTAAAAATACAGGGGTTAGTTTGTTATTCATTGAATCAGCTTAATGTTAATCGGCTTACGACACATTTCCAAAATTTCTTTGAAGGAAGACCTGTTCAGTTGGTTTTTATAAGCTATAGGGCTACTGGATAAATGCGCTAGTTTTCACGGTTGTAATAGATTTTTGAATAAGCTAATGATCCAGATTTAGACAAAAACCTTATGTTCCTGTTCATTTACGGAAGCTTTGACTTGACTGCTTTTTAAGCCTTCTTCACTATAACTAAAATTCAGAAATTTCATGTCAGCTTTTATTGCAGACTTTTTAATCTTCTTTTAAGATTTGAGGGAAAAGCATCACAAAATCAACGTCTGGAAATTTTCCTCGTGGGTATGATGAAAATTTCAGACTGACGAAAAGAAAATAGCAAAGCTTTAAATATTTATTTTCTGTCATAAGAATTATATCAATGTCAGGTCATGCAATCAGCCAAACATAGAATTTGATTAATACAGTATACAACAGCAAAGTAAAGGTGATTAAATAACTTTATTACGATGTAATACTGGCAATATGGGAGTCTAAAGAATATCCTTAGTAAAAATCAAGGAATTCCTTCCATTTGAAAGTTTTCAGCGGATAATATTCGTAATGCAATTCTGTTGGCCCATCTGTAAATTTTTTGTAATTTGTAAAGTCGCATTGAAGTAGCTTTAATTTTAAATGTATTTACGAGCCACAGTGGTAGGATACAAACAGCCATTATGAAACCCCTTGGTACAAAACAAAAAACCGTAACTTATTTTTACACACGCCTTCTTATGGACTGATTAATTGAACCATTTGGAAAGCAGAAGCGTAGATCGTTTACTATAAATATAATTATTGATAAAATGGGAATTCGTTGTCAAAGTTAATGACATATCGTTCTCTCACACTACAGACTGAGCAAAAAAAATGCTAAGTTAGATGCAGATTCATCATCAACACATACGTATTAGATCATCTATACATGCTCAACATAAACTTTTGGCTAAAAAACACTCCGAAAGTCGGAATCGATTCCACCTTCTGTAATTGTGTATTTGGTAACGTAAGAGTAATAAAGATAGACATATCTAAACTGAAATAGTTAAATAATATAATATAACTATTATCGATTCTATGAAAACTTGGAAGAAAACAACCACGTATCTGTTGGGGCGTTCCCAAACTATGGTATGTTTTTTTTGTCATGGTCGTACATGAAAAATATTTGTACCATATTTGTCCTATTGTTCCTAATGGCAAGCATGTAAGCCATCTGTCTGTTAAATTATGCGAAATATCCTTGTCTATGAGTAAAATCACGAAATTTATGCAAGTTGTGAAAGAAAACACAATAGTTTAATGACTCTGGTATTGCGTATTGGGATTTGGAGATAAATGGTTTGTTGTATGGGGTAATGGAAGAATCTTTTATAAATATGAAAACAAATCCTTAGTTGTTAACAAAATCCTACAAAAACATTTCTGAATAACAGCTTTTGGTAAAAATTGAAACTTCATGCTACTTCTTGAGAAACAGTTTATTATATTATGTTGTTTAAAGTACCTTGACTTGTTTATACCTTGACTTGATATACATATAGTACAAAACATTTAGCGTATTTAGATGTAAATTATAGATTTATCATATCAGTCTCCGATTCTTTTCTTCTCTTCAAATGATCACATTGTGTCTAGGCTTCATTCTTGTTTTGAACAATTTTGACTGGGGTTTCTCCAGAATTGCGTTTACTTTTCTCCAATTTCATATTTAACCTTTGAAGATGCGAGAGCTTATATGGGTCTACATTTTTCCCAGAGTTCTTTGAGCATGTAGTTTCGTGCCTTTGTACAGCATCCTTTCGAGATAAACTGAAAATTCAACAATGAAGGCTTCATTTTTTTTTGCAATTTTATAACTTACAAAATCTAATGCGTAGTATATTAGCAACTCAAAATCTTACGGTTTAAAACAGAATTTACAACTCGGTTTACTGTCAGCGGAATGAGCCAGTTTTAAATGCCTAGTTAAATTGTCCTTTCTGGTGAATACCTTGCGACAGAACTGTGGAAAAAATAATATAGTGTTTCATTGTTTGCAATTTTTGTCTGGATATTGTAATTCTTGGTGAACAAGACATTTATTGCAACTACTTGCCTGACAGTGCTGGCTTTTTCTAATGTGTACTGTAGATTTGTGTCTCTTGAGCTCACTCTCTCGTTTAAACCCAATCTCACAGAACTCACAACGAACTTCTGAATTTGTTGAGACTCTCTGAATCTGTAGGCTGAGCCTAGGCCTGTTAGCAAGAGCATCTGGGGCATTGTGAGGCAAGTCTGAATTTTCCATTTCCCAAGGTCTCCAATGTTTTTGCATTTTGTTTTTTAAGTAGTTTAGTTTTTCAAGTATTAGAATAAATCCAATAAAGAAAATTTCTTATTATTCTTGATTCAGAAGTCCAAAAATAATATTCAGGAAACGAAGCTGTTTAATGGACACGATATAGTGTCGGTATTGATTGGAAAACAGTAAAAAAAACCTAACTGAACTGAGTAAGTCCTTTAAATTAACTGCATGGGCGATTGCCTTGTTTCCACTTGCGGTGGAGGAAGCTTCCACACTGACTGTGTAGGCGTATGAAAGATATCATGATCTTTTTATCTCATACATAGCACAAAAAAAATTTAAGATGATTCACTATATATTCACCGTGCACATAATAAACTACATTATTACTATATACTGTATACAGACATGGAAATGCTTATGATGAAACTTTCATGTTATATATATAAGCATCTAGCCATGTTCTTTCTCCCATCCCATTTTCATTTTGTTAAATGGCAGTTACATCGTTTTAGATTTCGATCAAATAGTTACGGCTTGATATACGTGACATTGATGCATCTCCTATATATTCGCAATAATATGTGTAAATTACCGAAGGGGGCGATATGCAAGAATGAAATATTTGAGATTTAATGAAATAAAGGATGACAGCATATTCAACCTTTCATAATTGAACATTATTGGGTTTACCTGAAAGAAGAGTGAATCATTATAGGAATGAATGCAAACATGTGTATATAGTGATACATTGGTCAAAACTTAATGCTCTATTGTGGGGCAGGTAGCAATAATTATTATTACATCTACAACCAGGGCCTGTTATTTTTTCCTAATATTCAAGGCACACCAAATAAATAAATAAAGCTTCAGTACGAAAATAGAAATGATGTGACATTAAAGACTACTGCCTCGTTTTTTTGTCATTTCATTTTAATGAGGGCTGCAGGAAAAGAACAAAAGCTTAAACCCTGAAATGGTTAACGTTCATCAAATAAATTACAATAATAAAATTTAGGTAACACAACTGCAATATTATGTAAAAATTTGAACGAACTGGTGGCTAGTGCAAACTTAATGAAAGTAGATTTGACGCTAGGCCACGTAAAACAAAAGTTTTGCCAGCATAGCTAGCTCAACGTGCCCTGGCGTGACTCTTAAATTTGACAGATACGAGTTTTCGTATTAATCCTGAACTTACAACACAACCGAACCGAGTTCGTGTTGGAGATCAGCAGACTTCTTTTGCCAACAACATTCTTATCTTCACTCTTTACTCACAGATAAATGCATACATATAAGCAGTGAGCTGTGTAGCGGTATCACAATACCCCTCACGCTCCTCCACCTGTGCTTGGAAATGAATTTGACTTTGACAGATTATAAGCACCTGAGTTCCTTCTAATTGAAATTGATCTCTCAATAATCAATCTGTCAACACGTATATCTTTTTCACACTGGAAGTACACATTCTTTGATTTGAAACCGTGAGAATTAGAACTTTTTGTTCTTTTTGCAATGCAAACAATCTGCTATCTAACTCCACGAAAAGAATAAACAGATCATGGAGGATATAGATTATTTTTCCCATGCATTTCATTTTGCATTCATATTCCGATATAGGGTGGCATTGGGTAGGTACGTATTCTACTTATCATAAACATTTCATATGCTGGAAAAAAAAGTAAGCACACTTTTAATAGCTAACCTATTATGGTATATGTGTGGTTTGCAATATGCATGCATCCTAATATTCAATCTCTGCATAGCGTGTATTTTCGCTAAACCTTAAGCAGGTGAACATGTTACAACATGACATAGTCAAAGACATTGATTTGCAATCCATCCATGGGAAAAGCAAATACGGTTTGGACATTCTGTACGCACCGTCCAGAATTATATGTAGGTTATCAAACGACAAGGTAAAGCATTTTTAAGCTGTTGATGTTGTTCCCAAGCTATGTGTAGCTCTCAGAGAAATGCTAGTTTAATCTTTTGCATAAATGACGTTTTTTATCAATGTGTTTTTTTCTTTGTGTCCTTGCTACTCGAAGAAATGAGAATGTTTACTACTGAAAGCTTCTTTTTGGGTTTATTGTAAGTTTTCAGTTTGATGTGGTTCTTTACTAATCTTAAAACTGTAATCTTCAGTTGCTTTTGTACCATGATTACCGAAAGTAGGTCGGATATTATTGGTCACGTAAATCTTTCAAAATGGGTAGATGCAAAGTATTCTAAACGATAGTAAATTAGAATTAACCATTAATTCCTAGATCAATGCACATGTAATCAATAAAGTATTACATTTATGACTCATTATTACGAGATAAAGCTTTGTAAATTAAAAGCTAAATATTGATCAAGGCTAATAATTGATATATTACTTGGACACACTGTTTGCAAAAGACCTTATGCCTTCTAAAAGACACTTGTGTACGCAATCTTACATTATGTATGTATATTATCATGATTAAAGATTCCTTCTGAGAAGAGATTAAAATAATTGATTAAGCATATAGTTAGTTTATTAAATCATGACCATTCGACCATCATTTCATCTCAGACATGACCATTTGACCTTGGAATTTTGGAATAATAGAAAAGACAAACTAAACAGATGCATATTATCAAATAATGAATAATCAAAATCCCAAAATTACTATAAAAAATGAAAACTTTCGTTTATGAGAGGCTGTAATGTTTCCGAAGCGTTTGCAACTCCAATTTTACTCTCAAAATCTACAAAAACAAGAACGCTGACTAATGAAAATATGTCGACTCCAAACGTTTTAGATATTCATGCATGTTAGATGACGTAATACTTTTGCCTGCTTTCTGCTCTCCATTATCAAAAGATATGTGTAAAGCTATCCATCACCACAAAACCATTTTTTACACGTTACAGATAACGTATATCAAAGGAAGACAAACATTGGTTGCGCTTTTAACTAATCACCTAAAAAAGCACCCTCGACTGACCCCGTACTGTATAAATGTGACAGACTGCAAGACTCCCAACCCTCGTCTGGTTGTGTCATTCCTTTCATGTGAAATGTTAATATTTATATTGTGAATATAATAAAAATCATTTAATTTTAGGATAAGTCAAAAGAAATATACTTAGACATATTTGCAGACGTAGCATTAATTTTTTTTGTCTGTATATATGTAAAAGTAAAAGGACTTTCTTGTGTTTTGTTCACTTATTGGATGCTTTTAATGCAGATAGGTAAGGCTTACAGGGAAAAGGTAGGAGCTCTTCTTTCTCACGGGAGATCTACGTAATAGAATTTTAAGTAAGTCATGGGGAACTTCAGCTTTTATCTGTTTTAACTTGGGTCAACTTTACGTGACAGCTTTAGGTTTTTATGTAATATTTTGTCATAAAATCGGTAAGGGTTTCAATAGCTTTTATAAAGCAATCAAACTGCATCATTTAATTGTAATATTACAGCTTTTGTACGATCGGTGGTTGTACTAACATTTTATACCAAACCGGACTTTGTAAATGATGAATGAACTTTTTGAGTGAAAAATTTCCATGCCGGCCTTGCATACAGATATCCGAAACAGCAACGTTGGTAATATTCAATATTTAGGAAATTGATGCATAACTTCGTTAAGTATATTTAGATGACTAATTTTAGTGATTAGTCGTCATTGATTAGCTCATCATATCATGTGAGTGATGTAATGATTAACGCTTGTCATGTCATCGTCATATCATCCTAACACAACGGGATTTGCAGTACATCCACAAATCGCATTTCAATCATACTTTATTTACATAAAAATCAAATGCATTCAGGCAGTACTTTGCTTGTTATGACTGATGGCGTATTTTATGCAGATACTTGTTTCCAACTGAACGTTACTATTAATCTTATGAGAACCATAAGGGCTAATCCGTGATGCTTGCTAAGCACACGATTCTACAATGTCAAATATCCCGAGATTAAATTCAGCTATGAAAGTATTCTAACTGGAGAAAGGGGAGTAGTAAGCATTTCCGAGAAATTTGTTACAATTTGTATTTACTGGGAATACAGATATAAAGAGTATATTCAGCACTTCTGATGTGGCATAAAAAATGTTGATGTGTGGGATGAAGCATTCAATAATATTCATTTCCATTCATTGCAATACGTGTAGGAGTGAAAGTTATTGCATTATCTTTTGCATTTAAATTCTTCTTCTTCTTCGTGAATGTCAGCATCTTATTCTAACTCATAATTGCATAAATGATGCGAATATGGGTTCAATAACGAACCTATATTATTGGTCAATAATACATTTTTGCAAACATGAAAAATCCAATTTCGTTATTTTGTATAACTAATAAACGATGAGAGTTACAAATGAAGGTTGTGTGTTGGACATGGGGATACGTTACGTGACTGTTTAATAAAACAAGCTCACACAACATTAAGTTACAAAAAAAATTAACTTATCAGGAAATGATAATGAGCTTTCTGTTAATATAAGGTAAAGTTCATTACTACTTTTACTAAATATATTTTTTCTCAGCTACCTCTGTCTGTAGAAACGATTCACAGAGCTCGAGCCTCGAGGTCTTAAATATTTCAGCCCCATTTTTGCTTTTGCGCAGCAACTACGAGCTTGAAACAATAAGCATAATCTAATCAGCTTGTTTTAAATGCTGAAATGACAAAGATTAATCATATCTGTCATACAAAAACAATAGAGAATACATCCTGGATCAAATTTATCGACAAAGGACAATTAACAAACTTAAAACTCGTCAGTCGTTCCCATCAACAACTCCCCCTTTAAACAAATATAAAACACCGCAGCCAAATATTACATGTAGTAAGTATCTGGGTAGGAATTGGAATATTAAATGCAGTTTTGTTTGTAACCTTATGTACCGAAATTATGTACGTGTTATTATAATAAGCCCCATAGAGTGGTTTGCGATAGCTATATAGCAAGAAAGCATCAAATGGTTCTTCTACCTTTCTTTTCCAAAACGGTACATGTATATTATTCCCGTAATTAGACACACACGATGGAATTTTTTTCATCCACAAACCTACATCATGTCTGCAATTATTCTGCAAAAAAATGTTTTAGTGAGGTATACACGGTTATGGGATATTCCACATTATTCCAAATTATTCTTTTTATCATATTAACCTTTCATGTCCTGTTGTTTCATCTCTTTGTTTTAAACATGGTGATTACTGAAACGTATTGGTAATTAGATCTGTGAGTTTATTGTTCTCCACATTTCCCCGTAGATTCGTTAATAAAGTCAAGTGAGTGACTGATTAAAACTCAATTCATAGAACATGTTATACTAAACGTATTCAAAAAGAGATTCAAGTGGTGAACAAAGAAAAACCCCCCAATGAATGTTGATGAAGATTGTAAATCAAACAGACAATATTTACTTGAAAAATTTGTTTCGGGACAAAACAAAAAGTGGTTATAGCTATAGCTATATAATTGGCATGCTAATATATGATTCTTTAACACAAAAGCTAAATTTTACAAACTGTAATTTTAAACAATTACTCCTCTTACTACTTAGTTTCCCTTTACTATATACATTTGGCTCTTTCTTATCTTATTGCGTTTTTTACTCGAATGGTTGAGCAAAATTATGACACACCGTTTGAGGGCTATTGGTTTTAACATTCGACATTATACATGGGTTAATGAGCCGAATATTCAAAAAAAATCAATTCAATATCAAGTAATTGAGACAATGCTTATTCTTATTGTTGAATTTGAATGATTCCAATGTTGAATATTATAGAGATGGTGAAAGATCCAGTTTGTTAAGACCCTTGCTATTCGAGCGTTAGTGTAACTATTTTCTTGTAAATCTGCTGACTGGTGTTTCTTTAAAACTCAACCATCCTCCATGCCCAAGTTAATTAATAAAGAAATTGACTAAAGAATAAATGTTTAGCTCCCAATGACAGTAACCTGCAGCTCAGCAACTTTGAAAATATCATGCATGATACGTTTAAGAAGCTATGATTGATAAAATGTAAAATACAAAAACTGAAAGTACATAAATTTCATTCAGCCAGAGGATTGAGTTTTTTAGCATCCTAAATCTTCGTAATAGACATTCTAGTTTCCTGATATTTTGCACGGACATGATTGCGATTTTTGATGTTAATATATATATATTCGTTGAAGGAAGAGAAAGAAGATCTCTGCATGTGGAAGTGAAAGAACCGTTTGCGTTTTAGTTTCGGGTGCTCCATCTCTTATGCCTGATCAAATCAAGTGAAGAGGATATACACGGAACGGATAAACAAAAAGATATACATAATATCGGTAGTGTAGTAGTATCGGACCACAGCGAAGCTAAAATTAAAAATGTACTTACTTATATAGATAATCTCATCATTATTGAGTGAGGGTAATATGAGCATCCCATGTAAGTAGGTGAACGAACTACGGTGGCCAAATTTTGGAGCGTTTTTCGTTCTCAAACACTTAAATCCAATGCCAAATGCACGTTTGAGATGTATAACACTAGGAAAAAATATTATACATAAGAAGTTGTTTTTGAGATTTTATAACAAAAGCACACAACACAAAATATACATAGTGTACTTTCCTTTACAAACAGCAGATCATCATTCTTTCGGATTTCCGGTCCGGTAAAGTCAATAAACAAAACAAACTGTTCCACTAATTTGAATTTATTTAAAAAATACTTCATAGCAGCATCCGAAATTTAAAGTTACTTCTAACTTGTGCCAGTGTCAGTGGTTTGTGAAACGCTTTTTTGAACATGAAAAGAACTTGTCACCTTTTTTCCCTGTAGCAAAGCCGCTTCTTCTTGACATTGATTAGAAAGAACTGTAAAAAAATTGGACTTTTGGGAGTAGTGACTCTTTAAGAGTAGTTTTGGGTTTGGTGGGTATTCATGTGGTGATCATCTGACGAAACATTTCTTAGGTATGTTGATTTCATTGTTCATGTTCATAAGTAATAAATTAAATAAATTAGCAGATCAACAATCAAAAGGCTTTGATTTGCAGTACCCCCATAATCTTATGAGTGATGCGGGTACCAAAATAATATATAAATTGCATTTATCAATGATGAGCTCAAGCTGAAGTTTTTTAAAAAAAATTCTTGGTAGTTTACAGAGATGACTCCATCACCAGTGATTCAGTACCCTGGCGGTCAAGTCCATTCTGGACAGACACCACAAAGCCCTGGAGGTGCCGGAGGTGGAATGTCGTATCAAGGTTGGCAAGCGGCTGGAATGCCACCTCAAACTCCTGTTACAAGTCGTGAACCTCGTCTCTACAGCGGCAGCAGAGGTAGCTAGTTGGAGGAAGCAAATTGTAGAAAGTTGACAAATTCCTGTAACACCTCATTGATTGATTTATGCCATTTTTTTCTTAGTGTCATCACCAGGAGGACATGGGTTAAGTCAATCTAGCAGACCACCGTATTCCCCAACATCACAGTTTGGAACATCCGCAGCAGGTGGTCCTGTACCATCCAACACACCGTCTCCACGGATGGATCCTTCATATAATCTTAACAGATCCATTCCCACTACTGGGGGTCAGCCGATAGGAACTTCGCCGGGTTCACAGACTCAATCTATGCAGTTTGGGTTATCAGAACAGGAACTCATTGAACATGCTGCTCGAACAGCAGATAGACTCATGAACAACGATTTAAGAACTCCATCTCTTTACCACAGCTTGATGCAGGCTCATGACCCCCAACTTGCCCAAGCAGGTAAAATTAATTCAGCTAATTAGCATAATAAAGTACATTATACTCATGGACGTAAATGTAGAACTACTTAATTAAAGGTGATTAATTTTATTTTTTGGTAATCTCAAAAAGGCATGCGACCAATAAGTGGATTCATGGATCATGACTATCCACCAGTTGTTCAACAACAAATTGTTACGGAGAATCAGTACACCATAGCTCATAATGCACCAATTCCATCGGAACTAAATGAAATGCTAAGTCGTATGTTTATAGTAGTTTATTATTGTTATTGTTTTGTGAACGATTTTTTCCACAAATTGTATTAACAAAATAAATATCTTTTTTTTATTAATCTCACAGAGGGAGAGCCAAGAACTTGTAAAATGGGAATTTTCCCTCAAATCTACAGGGCGTACATGATAATTGAAAGTGATCTCTATTTATGGGACTTTCGAGATGGGTAAATTTGAAATTAAAATGAATGAACTAATGTAACCAGTAGTCGTTAAATATTACGAGTAACACTATATTAATAAAAAGTATTTAATGATGTTTTTCTATTTTGTAACAGGAGTGACCTTTCGTTTTATGATGGTCTGAAGGAACCAATAATTAGTATGGCATTGGTTCCTGCTAAACCAAATGTGTTCGTTTCTACTATTAAGCATTTGTTATGCATTTCTACTGCGTCTGAAATCGTAATACTCGGTTTCATACTTACTGACCCAAGCCTTCCAATGTCACCCACATCGCAAGGTTTGTTAAGCACGTTTTTTAGCAGTGTTGAATTAATATTATCAGCGTAGCATAGGACTAGCGCCATGTGTTAATCATAATCTACAAAGTCTCTAAAATGCAATTCTACTTTGCAGTTCTCGAACTTGTGCCACAACCGATTTTTGTGATATCTTCGGATAATTTAAGATATGTCGTTATTCACGGAACTAAGAGTGGCAGAATATTCATGGGAGCTAGTAACGGAACTGTCCATGAAGTAGCTTATCAAGCTGGCAGAGGTTGGTTCAAGGATCGTTGTTGGAAGAAGGATCTTTCAAGCAGCTACTTTACATCTTTGTTTAAATTTATAAATCCTGGAACTCATGGAGATGCTGTTATACAAATAACAAGTGATGACGAAAGGCATATTCTGTACACCAGGAGCGTTTCTGGGGCACTATACGTAAGCCGATTAAAATGTACCCCATATGTGACTCCACAACAGACAGAACATTCCAATCAATTTATGTTTGTTTGTGATTATTTTGAAGGCATATGATCTCGCTTCTGATGGAAATGGTTTCAAAGGTATCGGTCATATGACCTTTGAAGGAATCGTTAATGAAGTCATAGCAGTCTCGAAGAAAACATTAGAACCCAACCTGGTCAAGAAAGTTTTAACAATATCGCCTATCAAAATGGGTAGGTTTATGAATACTTAGCATAGTACAAAAGAGTAAATAGAGTTTTTCGCATTAGTGAAGCAATTTAAATTTTATGTTCAGGTGAAATGTGTTTGGTTGCCGTTCTGGAGAGTGGCACTCGCCTGTACTTTTCATGCTACAACCCATTAAACAACGTCGTTCGCGACAATAATACCAGACCAAATGTGTTTCAGTTAATTCACATTAGACTTCCACCTGGGCATTGTCCTGCTACATCTCTTCAGAGGCCGTCATCAGCCCATCTCGCCTACTATTGCTCAGGTTGGTAATCTTGTATTTTAGTAATAAAATCTTTTGAATTGAAATATAAAGAGACTTGTAATTATAATATGAGCTACTTTATGGTGATTGATTAGGCGCACTTGCATTGGCTTCTCATACAACTCAAGAACAGGATAGTTTTTGGATAATCAGCCCATTACTTTATCCGACACAGTGCCTTTCGGAAGTATTTTTTGTAAATAAATTACCTGGAAGAGCACTTGATATTCAATTCATTCCAACTCCTGAATATGATTTGAGTTTGCAACAAGTCCCTGATGTGGTAACCCAACACCTGAAATGGCATAAACAAATAGTTGTGCTTACCTCCGCGGGTAGTGTCGTATTCCGTGCAAATAAGCCATACGAGATCTTAAAGACTACATTGATTGAAAGAAAAGGACCTGAAAATATCAAAGGACATTTTGACCTTGGCATGGGTCGGGAGTATCCTCTGTCAAACTCATTTTTATTGGCGGTTCATCCATTTGATCACGTAGATCAAACCGTGTACGATATGGCCATAAGAGCTTTGTTGCTGTATGGAAACTTTGATAACGTTGGTCATCATCAAAGTTTTGACGGTGGGCGAGTTCAGAGTAAGACATTTATTTATTAATTTTTTATTTTAACGTGAACTTTTTAGAGTTAAAAGTCACTTGATTGATTTTTTTCATTGTAGGTCCGCATGATAGATCATTAGACTTTAATCCTAACATGGTATCTACTCCACGTCAGGATATGCCTCATTCAGTATACGGGTCCAGTGAAGTGCCAAGTTATATCAGTCCAGCTGGTAGTACTTACCCACATCAAGGAGTAAATCAACAGCCAATGTATAACGCTTCTGGAGTTCAAATGCAGCAGCAAGGGCAGACAGGTTCTCCTATGGAAGCATACCACCCCCTGTGGTCTTGCACACCAAGACACGATGCAATTTATTTGGTTGTTGGCCGTGTTTTATATGACTTTTGGCATCGACCATTAGTTAAGTCGGGTTTCTTGGACGGCCCTGAATCACTTAAAATTGTACGTACCCTTCAGATATTGCAATATCTTAGAACTTCGCACAGTCTCTATATATATGTATTATGTATTCCTACATGAGTTGGAGGTAGCAATTAAAGAAATTTCCCTATTATTCTATTATTTACAGTTGGTCCCAAATGTACAAGGTGACGAAGTGACGTATGCTACAGCGTTCCTCCATAGTATTTTACGATTTTTAAATGATAACCCTTCATTATGTATGGTCAGGTATGAAAACTATGATTAAATTTATTGGGATGTTTATAACAAATTAATGAAGAAAAGGAAAAGTACATTGCTGACTATTTGTTTGGTTGATATCAGAACGTCTGTTACACCGGCTTTTGGAAATATTAACGTATCTGAGGGAAGACAACTACATGCGCACGATTTTGAGCGAAGCTCACTTGCAGCATTGAAAAATTTCCTAAGTATAACATTAGAAGTTTTGGGAATGTGGAAAATTTTGTGTGATCATCAATTCCATATTGTTCTTCAGGTAATTTTTATGTGCACGCTTCATTCACATGTTTGTGTTCTGATAATAATTTAGTATATGCATTTAGTAATGAAATGAGTTATTTTAAGTTTTTATTTTATGTATTGTAGGGACTTGATGAACGCCTTCAGACCACAACAATGAGAAATCTAATTTTGAATGGTCAAAATACCGTATCGATAATCATCAATGCTTTAATTTCAAAATATCTCGGCGACAATGCAGCCGTGGATGCCATTAGTTTGAGACTGAGGGAAGTCTGTCCAACATTGTTCAGAAACGAAGACGCCATTGGATCCAAAGTTGCCGAAATTTTAGCCAAAGTAAGAAACATCACGGACGTCACAGAAAAAGAAGCACTGTTGAAAGAATCCCTAATTCTTTCGGAAAAGATTTCGGGCCATAGTCGAATCAATATTAATAACTTTTGTCGACAATATGGAGAACTTGGTTTTCCAGTTGGAGCAGTCCGTTTAGTAGTGTCTTCAGCTAAAACTTCTGACCCAGACCAACTAGCTTTAAATGTTGTGAAAGCAAATACATCAAATAACGACCCAGCAGCAATTAGAGCTTTTCAGACCAGATCAGAAGCCTATAAAGTAGTGTTCGATATGCTGGACCATTATGTAACCCTTGCTACAAATGCTATATCTCCTGTTACCAAAAGCAAAGATGATCGGATACAGCCTTCCGTTGCTCAGAAATTGGCAGATGAAACTATTCATGCAATTTTGTCTTCCGATGACGAAGCCTTCCATATAACGTTGTATAACTGGCTTTTGGAGCGAAAACTTTTCGATAGATTACTTGAAATTAAACATGGATTCCTGGACTCATTCTTGCAACGCGCTGCTGATGCTGTTACAACTGGCAAGTGGCCAGGTGGTGGAACCCCAGCTAATGATACTAGAGTGTTAGACTTATTGTGGAGACACCATGAAATGAACAGCAATCACACTGCTGCAGCTCAAATCTTATCCAAACTCGCTGAGTCTACAACGTAAGACCAACTGCTATCATATTTCTACTGTTAAAAGAACATGCTTGAGCAGCGAAAGTATTTCCTTTATTGTTTTATGTATTTAATTTTATAGAACTGGACTTAATCTTCAACAACGGCTGGAATATCTCTCAAGAGCTATTATTTGCTGTAAAAGTACTTCTAGAAGAGGGGACCTGTTGGAAGTTTTAGAAGATAAACTGGATGTAGCTAGAATTCAAAAATCTATTTTAGATTCGATAAGTTTACAGGTTACAGCAGTTGCAGCAAGCGGCGCCACTGAAGAAGGGTCATCCGAATTGAAAAATTTGCAGGATGCAATTGAAAAATTGAATTCGCAGCTCATGAATATAACTCAGGTACTTTTCCACTAAAGGACCTATTTATGAAAATGTGATCTTGTATTAATTTTATCATTATTCCTTAGTTGTACAGTGAATTTGCTCATCCACTTAAACTACATGAAGCAAAGTTGGAAATATTTCACGCAGCTGGTCACGCGGATAGAAATGCCATTGAAGCAGTTTGGTCTGACATTATTGAAGCAGGTATGTTCACAGGCTTATTGACTGAAACACTGTTCACTTTTCAGTATTGCTGTACAGTATACTAAATAAATGTGTTTTTTTTTTATAATTTTACAATTCAGAGCTTAGTTCTGTAAGCAGACAACCAGCTGAAGCTCAAATGGAAATTATCCGTAGAAAACTCGTAGCAATTGGCAAAAAATATATCAGTTCTCTGTCGTTCTTTCCTGTCGGTAAGTACATGGCTAATTAACCAAGTCTATTGACGTTACACCTGTACTTCGTTCTAGCTATTGAAGTTTCATATCTTCTCGTCTAATGTGTTTATATGCAGAATTTCTGATTGAACATCTGGAATCTATGAAGCCTCAAGACACCGATGATGTTGGTTGGGTTTTCACTATTATGATGGAAGTAGAAGTAACGTTTTCAGATTTATTGGTGATATATGAAAAGTAAGTCAATACATTAGTTGGGTGGAAATGTGGATTCCCCGTCTTGTTCATTTTTGTTGAATTGGCTGAGATGTAATCATATATTTACTAAATTTTTTCTGCTAAGGCTTTGGAAGAGATTAAACATGAGAGAAAATACTTCTTCCGATGAAATGCAAATCGCAAAAGTTATAATTTTCATGGTAGACAAGTTTGCAGGCAACGAAGTTGATCTTCGTAATATTCACCATATACGGTAAGAAATATTCAAGATTATTTATATATTATGACAGTGCTTTTATTTTAATCTTAATAATAAATATTAAACATTAATCTTTTATGCAGACTTGAGTTACTTGAAAAGTGCAAGCAATTGATTGCTCACATGATGGTTGAGTTCTCTGGAAGAACTGACGATACCAGGGAAATCGAAATGCAGTTGGACAGAGTTCAAGATAAGTTGGATAGAGGAAACTAGACCTTTGATAGATTTACAATTCATACCATATAAACGTAGTTCTACATTGACCATTGGGAGCTGAAACGTTCTTCTAACTTAAATTATATTATGTTTGTTGTAAATTGCTCCCTTCCCCCCCATCTCCTTATTTTTTATGATGATCTGTGTTGAATATAAACACTATTTCTATAATTACTTGCAAGAAAACTGTTTTATCTTATACGAATCATGTGTTTCAAAAAAGCAATGGAACATGACAGTACTAATAAAAATTATACTTTACAATAATGATGAAAGCAAGTTTTTATTGTCACAGCACAGGGGTAGATGTAACAATAATTAAGTTGGGTATAATGTTTTCTAACCCCATTTCCTTGTTAATACTATACATAAAAAAGCATCAGAGTCATGTACATAATATACAATACCTAAAATTCTGTAATGTGTCCAATGCATCGCATCCTATTCACTTCGGTGAATATGCGAAAGAGACGTTCGTTTACGCGGTAAGTAAGAGATATCCTAGTTTCATTCATACTAGATAATCCTATACATAATACAATGCATGTATCATCCATAAAATTATTTTCAGGAATATACGATGACTAAACCTCGGTAATTAACCTTGCCTTCGAATGAGTTCAAAAAATATCATGTTGTTGTTTTGTTATAAATAAATAAGTCGTTCATCGTCCTCCTCGTGGAAATCAATATGATAAGTGAATTTGATGGTAAATGTGTTAATGTTTCAAGTTTCCCTACTTCATTAATTAAATTTCTACGCTTCTCAAAAGTGCATTTATTAGAATTATCAAGTTTAAAATTTAACCTTCATGAGGAAACGATGTGAAATAAAAAAAAATTACAAAATTACTACTCTCCTTCACCATGTATGTCACAGATTCGGTAAGCTTATTGAAAACTGTGTTTTCTAAAGAAAATCTCATTTTCATATTATTCACTAATGACATGAATAAAATGAGCTAATAAATTCTTAAAATAATGCTGCATACAAACAATGAACGTGTTAAGCAAGAATGAAGAATTGCTTGCAATGAAATGTTGAGTTGAAGTTTATTCTTTGGAGTAAAAGTGAAGTGTAGGTTTTCTTGATTTTGCTAATTAAAATCATGTAAACCAAATGGGTAATAACGGTTTGCATGATGGAGTGCTTGTGTACAATAAAGCTTTGTTTGTAAACATCGTTTATAACGAACCCGATCCCGATTGGCTATAGTAATGCCTTGCAATTTGTAACGTTTTTGTGTTAGGAATATGCACATGAAAACATTTAGTACCCTTGTTGCTGCTTTGCATAAAAAAATACTATGAATGAGTCTCATTTTTTCGCGTACATAAGGTGTTTGAACCTTTGTACCGTTACGGAACAGATACGGATGGGACTTTAAGAATAAAATATCTTGATCTAGACGAGAGTTCTGATAAATGATAATGTGATAAGGAACCACTTGCAATAAATGGCAATCCAATTTGCATTTTATGCATGCATAAAAATATCAAACATGTCTATACTCATCACTGAGATTTTTACCTCAATATCGGCATTTCTGTAATATATGTGTGATGCATATTAATAATTTAATAAGGTTAGTCCAATACAAAAAAAAACTCCCGTAAAAATTTGCATGGCAAGGAATTTTCTTAAAATTGATTCAAGCAAAATATCTCTTAATTATTTGCATAAATTTCGTATTGTAATGTTTGTTTTAAAAACAAGGAATGAATGAATGAGTCACAAATTAGGTACTTTATAACTACATAGTACCGCATCACGTACTATGTAGGTGGATAGATATATATTATGTGCTGCAAAGGTTTACAGTCTATATTGACAGTAGATTTGCATTCTCTCAACTCATCACATTCATAAGGATAATATTGAATTGTAGCAGCATCATCATCATGCTACTTCATGCCCACAGTCCAAAGGCTACAACTATATTTATGCATTATCGTGACTCGTGTAATATGCGGAATATGACTTACTTTGCTGCTTATTCGTAATAAAGAGATTATTGACACAATTCTAATTCAGAGTATATGTAGCAGTTCATGATTTCTTGTTATTTGCCATCATCTGTTTGTCTGAAAGAAATAAAAATGAAGCTTCCATTAAGTTATCGTACGCATCCTTTTCATTCATGCTTGGGAGTGGAATTACGTAGTAGTAGTAGTAGTAGTAGGTAACGTACATAAATCATAAGCCACACTTTCAGCTTACACTTAATTTACACATTGCGATCACGGAGGAAATCTTCATCTTTCATGCCAGCATCTTTAGCTCGTGTTCGTTTCGACAAGCAAGCTCGTGTTTAGCTTAAGATGATAATTATGACACATTGTCGCATGACACAATATTAATTACTACAATCCCGACTGAGTTGGAGAAATTCAAACTTTTCTAATTCGATTATTCTTGTTTATACAGAGGACGGCCACAAAGATGTCCAAGTAAGCTCGTAGCTGTGAGTTTACCAGAATCCATACAAGAGGAGATCCGTGGAAGCGTCCTTTTGGGGCAGAGCTTCGTATAAGCACCATATATAGCAGATTCGAATGCTAACGAATAAAATCCAAGATGCCAGCTTCATCTGGAGAATTATGGGGTCATCATTTGATGCCCCAAAGGATTGAACTTGATATTCTTTTGCCTACTGGTGTGGTTCTTCCGTTGAGATGCTCAAGAGATCAAACTCTACACAGTATTAAAAGTAACAAATCAAATAATATATATTTAATGGAAATATGTGTTAGAAGAGATTAATAAGCATAATGACTTGTCGTTGCACTTTATAGCGCAAGTATGGAGAGAAGGACCCAAGTATCCATTTTTTCACTTACTTTCATCCGATGCAGACTATGTATTTACATCTGTTACATTAGATGCCAAGAAAGAAGAGTTTCATGATGAATCCAGACGTTTGTGTGATTTGCATTTATTTGTAGCCTTTCTTAAATTAGTGGAACCAAATGCGTCCACTAAGCAGGAAAACATTTTAAATTCTCAAATCAGTAAGTTGTAGTGCATTTTTTTTTAAAAAAAAACGTTCTGCAGATGCGTCACAAATGATTAATTAGGACATTTATGAGTATGAATTTATAAAAAAAATCTTTTAGGTGTTGCAATTGGCATCCCAGTGAATCAGTTTGACGAATTAGAAAACCCGGAAGTGGTGGAGTACAGGAGGGAAGCTGTGAATATATGTAAAGAGATTGTAGAAAAACGGGAGGAATCACTGGAATCTCACTCGTTATACAAGTTTTCTGCACAGATTGCAAAAACTGGTCCTGTATACTATCAAATGTTTCCTGGAGGTATGGTGTCAGTAAAAGTTTGGTTTGACCCCAACTCAAATAGAAGTGTGACTGTTCGTGTGGCTGTTGAGGCTTACGGAGATACTGTGATCACTGAAGCACTAGAAGTTTATGCGAAAGGAAGGTCTCTTGATAGTAGATCATATACAGACTATGTTCTTAAAATATGTGGCCGACAAGAGTATCTATTGGGGTCATACCCAATTTCTCAATATAAGGTAAGGAAGCCTAATGCAATCTTTAAAGGACTAAAAGTTTCCTAGTATTTTGCGTACTTATGAATGAAAGCGATTGTGTTATATTCATATTCTCTGACAGTATATTAGAGAAGTTGTAAGGAAAGATGAAATTCCACAACTAGAACTTGTAGAAACACAATTACTTCACGTTAAACTGCCTAAAGAGCCCTTTCATATACCAGCATATTACAGGTTTGTGCCAACAAAAAAAAATATTATTTAATAGCAAAGTGCTATTGAATTATAAGAAAAGGTAAATCATTCTTTTTGTATTGTGCAGGAGGACGTATAGAACTAGTGAGACTGAAAAGCCTAGTGGAGATGTGCATTTGTGGCGAATAAACTGCATGTTTCAAGTGCAAGTCCTTTGGGCAACCTACATAAACGCTACTGACAATGTTAATACTTTTATGCTATGAATTTTTAAACTTAAAGCTTTCATATTATATGGAAAGTTATTCTAAAAGATTTTCTTTGTTACAAAAATTCTCAATCAACTTTCAGGTCTGTGTAAAAGCAGGCATATTTCATGGAGATGAAGCCCTTTGTGAATTACTTCAAACATCGCAAGTCTCTTGTACTAGTTTAAGATTTAACGAAACCTTAAGGTTTCAAATATCTGTCCCAGATATACCTAGAAGTTCACGTCTATGTGTTTCCGTGTGTAGCATTTCTAAAAATAAGAAACGTCAGGTAAACCAAACTAACAAGATTTACTTCTTCATTTATGTACATAATACTAATTGAAAATTTTCAAGCATATTTTATCTTCTTTCAGGAGGAGTATTGTATGTTAGCGTGGGGAAATATTAATTTATTCGATTTCAAGGGCAGACTGATTACGGGTAAAATTCGATTAGATTTATGGCCAGCACCTATGTCTCTAGATTCTGTCTACTTACTTCATCCCCTAGGAATAACCGGTAAGATTCTGATATTATGTCATCGTCGTTCACATCCTTATCATATAATGTTTCCGAGTTATGCTTATGACTTTTTTTCTTACGCTACTTATAGGGTCAAGTTTAGATAAAGGAAGTTCACAACTAGAATTAGAATTTGACAAATACTCATTACCCTTGTACTATCCTAAAGAACATGAAATATATTCGTTTGCGGAGTTTCTCGGTAAAGGTGAAGAGACTGCATGCGTACCCCAAGATGACGTAAGATCCTTTCCTTATATGTATCAATTTTCTCACCACTCGTTTGTATTATGGGTGAAATAGAATTTGGTAAACTGAATCTAATTTTCGCCATTATCGTTGCAGTCGGCTTTGGAAGATTTGATAAATAAGGATCCTTTATGCGAGATTTCTGAACAAGACAAAGCTCTGGTCTGGAAATATAGGGAATATTGCCTTGCAGAGTTTCCACAGTCTCTCCCGAGGCTGGTTGCAGCTGTAAAATGGAGTTCAAGGGAAAACACATCGATTGTAAGAATTAAAAATTGGAGCTAAAATAATTCATAATGAGTGATTTTGGAAGTAAATTCACCAAATTTTTAACGCTACAACTTTTTTTCTTCAGTTTTACGACCTTCTGAAGCGATGGAAGCCTCTGACAATGGAGACTGCTCTTGCCCTTCTAGATTGTAAATCTGCTGATATCTTTGTAAGTTTCATTTTATACAAGAATAATAATAATAATTATTATTCTCAGTATTTTAAAAGGTATATTACAATTGCTTAATTTTTTATTAATAATAATTGCATTTAGGTGAGAGAGTTTGCAGTTCGTAACTTGGATCGTACTTTACACGATTCAGATGTACATGATTTGTTGCTCCAGTTGGTTCAATCACTAAAATATGAGCCATATCTTCAGTCACCGTTGGCCATGTTTCTACTGCGAAGAGCATTAGTAAATCGATTAGTGGGCCATTTCTTTTTCTGGCATTTGCGTTCTGAGATTTCTGGAAAATCCTGGTTGGATGTCAGATTTGGACTTATTTTGGAGGCATATTGTAGAGGTCTTTGTGGGCATTTGAAAGACCTGTATAAGCAAGTGGAAGCCTTAGAAAAACTAACTGTTTTAGCAGAAACACTAAAGGAAAAAAGAGATGAAGCACCAAGAGAAAGACTACGGTAATAACTACTGAATTATGCATCAGCCACGTATCACGTATCCTTTGTCAAAAAAGTTTGGAATCAATTTTCATTTTGTTGCTCCCGTTTTAGATTTCTAAGTGAGCAGATTAAGCAAGCAGATTTCTTGGAAGTGCTTGAAAATCTTAGCAATCCGGTCAGTCCAAATGTTGAGTTGGGAAGCTTGAAAGTTGAGTCTTGCAGAATAATGGACTCAGCCAAGAGACCGCTATGGCTGGTGTGGCAGAACAACGATCCACTTGCTCAGAAAATTGGTACTTGTTATTATTATATAGGTACTGTGAATATTGGTTGGTCATTTTAACTGACTTGTTTATTTTATATTAGGTATAGGAGAAACTGCAGCTATTTTTAAAAATGGGGATGACCTGAGACAGGATATGCTGACGCTTCAGGCAAGTAGTCTCTTTATATTTTTGTCTCTTACTTTTTGTCCCTTCTTTATTATTCCATCTTACTCTGTATGTGGGTTTAAATTGGAATTTAGATGATGCATTAACATTTTAATGGAATTTTGATTGGTTTGTAGGTTGTGCGAATGATGGATGAGTTGTGGAGATCAGATAATTTGGATTTGAAAATGTTATCTTATACATGTCTCGCTACAGGAAAGCAAGTTGGTTTGATTCAAGTGGTACGTGTGTCATAAAAATCAAGAATCTCATTTGATGGATATTGTTAACAGTGCGCCAATTCCTTTTTCTCTTCACAACTCCCTATTCCGAAATCCGAAATGTCAACACTACTTTGCTGAATTGTAATACTAAACTTTGTCATCTTAATAGGTCAAACGAGCGCAAACCGTGTATACGATTCAGCGAAAAGCTGGGGCTCTGGCAGCCATTCAAGTTAACTCCAAGCAATTGCATAAATGGCTTGCTGAAAGAAATAAAGATGAAAATAGGTATAACCAAGCTATCGAAACTTTTAAACGTTCATGTGCGGGGTACTGTGTCGCGACGTTTATATTAGGTATGCACACATTATTTTATAGGATTTATATATCATTCCTAAGGATTTCAAAGATTTTAAGTATAGCAGTTGGCAACAAAGTTTTAAATGCTAAATTATTTTCCAGGTATTGGTGATAGAAATCCTGATAACATAATGGTTTCTGAAGACGGCCACATATTCCATATCGACTTTGGACACTTTCTGGGGCATTTCAAGAAAAAATTTGGGATTAACAGAGAACGTGTCCCATTTGTACTTACGGAAGACTTCTTATACGTTATAGCAAAAGGGGCTGAAAATCCTCGGAAAAGTCCAGCATTTCAAGAGTTTCAGAAACTCTGTGGGCGGGCATACATTATTCTTCGACGTCATGCAAATCTTCTAATCTCACTGTTTACGTTGATGCTACCCTGTGGTATTGCTGAACTCCAGTCTATCGCTGACGTTGATTATTTACGCAAAACACTCGCTGTGGATATGAATGAAGCAGAAGCTCTCAATTACTTTCAGACAAGGTAACCCATCGATAAACTTTGCACTTTCATTTCCATCCATGAATTATTATGTCCGGTTGATTTGGCAGTGCATAAATTATGTGATGCACTTTGTTATTTAATAGGTTCAGCGAAGCGTATGGTGGTGGATGGATTACTAAATTGGATTGGTTCTTCCATTCCTTAAATCATATTAAAGATGCTTCAACATAAGCCCTCAATAATACTTCATAGTTTTTGAGCACATAAAATGTTCAGAATAAACTCGCTTTATAGCTCTTCTTCTTGTTGTTCCGGGTTGGATAAAGTTTTATGTGATTTTGCAACAACTGGTATGGAATATCTATCAGTACTTTCACCCCAGCAAAGGATCAGACTCAATTGCAATAAAGACAAATAAAATTTCGTGCATAAAAAGATATAAGACAGAACGAATTTAGATATTATAGATTAGAGACTGAGTTGGTGTTCAATTTTAAACAAGACAAGTCATCATGTACTAATTACTATGTATGTACGTACGGCATTGACAGAACAGTAACAATGTCAAATGTATTTTATATTATTTTCAGTGGTTGTTTTATTTTATGGGTCGGCAGTAGTCGTACGGTTTTCCAAAGACGTTTAGTAGTGTACTACATAGGTTATTAAAGGATGGATTTTTAATGAAGGAATGCAAGCACTACAAGCAAGTAAGTAATTACAGCATCATCAGGCAAGCTTCTGCTGCTGGACAGCCTATACTGGTTGCCTTAAGAATTTATATACATATAAGTAGATATTTAAGTTTTATTGCTGTGTTATGTAGGATGGAATTAGTTAATAGCTCACTCTGATTTTAGGAAGTGTTAAAAGCACTATTTTATCCAAAAAGCTTTTATAACTGGCTAGAGTCTCCTTAGGTTTCTGATTTTATCCTATAATTTTTGGTCAGCTGAATTTGAAACCATGTTCTCTTTCTGATCAATAAACCATCAGTATTATGTGACTTTATGTATAAAATCGCCAATAACCTCAAAATATTCCTGTTGTACTGTTCTATGTAAATAAAAAAAATAAAAACCCTGAATACACATAACCTCAATGCATTTTTAAAATGATTTACTTATGCATAATATGCTTATACTTTTACGCGATGCGAAGCTATTATGCTACAGAGGTACACAACAATAATAATGTTGATTGTTTCTTTTGCCGTCAATTGGAAACCAGATTTTAATTCCGCTTCTTAATGCTGTACACAGATGAACAAATTTTCATATATCAACATTGAGTAGCCGGAACTTTTCATTCAAATGAAATGCCTGGGTACAGGTAATACAAATATTGCATTACATTTTGTACCAAATTCAAAGGCTCCTCGAAACTGTCTGGATCTGGACATATGTGTACACATATGTAGAAATTTCAACTTTATTTAAAACTTTCTTGCTTGAACAGATCAAGTTACTGGTTATGCATGGTATAATTTTTACCAACGGACTTAACAGAAGAAAGTGATTTTCAATTTTTTTTCATTTTCCGAAAATAGCTTGATTTTCAAACATAATTTAAAGCAAAAGTAATATGCCAGTTATGTCGACTGTATGAAATGCATTTATTTACGTATTTGTTCCAAACAAATGGATAGGCTGTAGCAAGTTGCCCCAATGAAACTTTCTCCGAGAATAAGTGTTGTAGAGTTTCTGCTTAGCCCCAAAGAAAAAGCCTTTTACTTCAATGCAATGAAACGATTTCCCAAGTTTTATGAACACACAATATATTTTTACTCTCTGGTTTATATTCCGCATGAATGTGTACAGTTCATAATAATTTTTAATATTATATTTATTCTGCAGTAGTAGTATCATCAGCAATTTCTAAACAGTGTAAATGCAGCAATAAATATTATGTAGGTTCATCTAGGACAATGTTTTTATACTTTTCTGTTTTCACTTCTACGTCTAGCTGTTTATTATCAAGTTTACCACATATGCTATGCAGCAGAAAGAACCAATAATAAATTATTATTACTACATTACAAATTTCCTACTGCTACATACATGAGCCGAGCAGATATAATACTTTTAAACGCGTTTACACTTACTTTTGTATACATATCTAATACTATGACTTATACATATTATACATATACTTACTTCCACTAGTTCGTAATTTGGCCAGCTTAATCTATATTTCAAAAATAGATAGACCTGCTGATGAGCTATACATCATCATTTCCCACCAGATCACAGAAATCCTTTGCCATTGCATTTCATCGGAATCTTTGACGTGGTCACGTTAAATTGATTACAATCTGGTAAAAGGTTTTCCATGTGCCCGGCTAAATGAATTAGTAGTAGTAACAATGTCTTACAAGTTATTTATAATGTTACTATACACATATATAGGTTCATTAGTCATGTAAATCAAGCGTACGAGAGTTTTGTATACGAAGATTTGCTATTTTTAATACAATTTGTTTCCAGCATATTTACATATACATACATACGTTACAACTATTTTGATACACACACTAACTACATCATGTAATCAACAACCTAGATAGCGTGTGTGTGTCGTATATGAATTCTTCAAGTTCACGGTTTCCATTCCGAAATCAATTTGATGAAGTCTCAACCTCAAACTAGTTCAAATTTACAAAAATATCAACAAACTGTTTAAACATAATAATGGGCAATTATGGGCTTTGTTTTACACACACCTGTTGTAATTTGTAATACTTCCATATTAACCGATAGTACAAGAATTTCCTGGAATGATATAATACTTACAAAATATTACAACTAGCTCTATTCATCATTATGCTAAATGCATTGCGTAATGTGTCATGTTAATAAAAAAACTCAAATTTGTATACAGAATGAAATACTACGCTATTCTAATACATTCCTTTGTATCCTATATAAATGGAAATTTGTTTG
Source organism: Orchesella flavescens (assembly GCA_964034955.1). Taxonomy (NCBI): domain Eukaryota; kingdom Metazoa; phylum Arthropoda; class Collembola; order Entomobryomorpha; family Orchesellidae; genus Orchesella; species Orchesella flavescens. The sequence continues at coordinate 22,178,161 of OZ035955.1, forward strand.
TCTTCTTTACTTACTTTTTATCCCCATTTTTATTTTAATATTTTTGCACATTACATTTTTTTAGCAACGACACAGATTGTCTTTAAATGTTAAACCCACCTTAACGGACAATGGATTGTATAACTTTCACCTCAACAGTAAATGAGTTTGCATATATGGAGCTATATATAAGTTGTATATATTATTTATAATACTTATCATATATGCGTACATTACATTACTTCATATGTCCTTAAATAAATTAACCTTTTCAACTTTTCCATCCAAGGAAGATGGAAGGACTTTCACCTCACTTTCTCTCGTTCTTCCTAAATGACTAGAATTACAGAAGAGAAATATGCTCTACCTAGCTGCGACACAACAAATAATACCAACCCGGTTTTGTGAAACTTTATTTACATAAAGCGACTTAATGTCAATGCAATCAGGTCCAGCAAGTTTGAATTTATAGGCTTCGTTACGTCAACCGTTTTTAGCTACAACTTACCATTCCAATCCAACTCCATCATAGAGCTTTTCTATGTGTACCTTTTTATCTGGTCCTGCGTATCTCTGTTCTCAACTCAATCCCCCATCTTATACCTTATACGACGACCCATTAAATTACTGACATAGGATTACTTTTAATTGAACTTTACTTGATAGTGAATAAGCTTCCACCCTCGATCATTGAATGAATATCCATTGTTCCATATAAATGCAGCAACGACTATTGAATACAATAACGATAACGATCCACAATCTGTAGATGCAAAATTGTAGCATTGTAATAGCACTATTAGTAAATGGAATGGATGCCTTGAAAGTTTATTGTGGCCTATGAAATCTGTCTTGTGCTCAAATTTCAATTCTATTCCTACCTTTCTCTTATTTCCCTTTGGACAGCTTGAATACATAAGAGCATGTTGCGTTACGATCTACTAGCATACATACATACATATATACATTATCTTGTTGATGGAGAATCAAACAATCCTTATATGAATTGCATCTTTGGAACCGTATACGCTTCCACAAAGATTTCAGACTTAATCATAGCATCAGTTTTATAACATTGACATTGGTGCACTGTTTGTTCAGAAGCAGAGCAATACATAACATTACTAATAATATTTGAACTTGCTAACAGCGAACAGAGTTTCACTACCTTTTTGTTTCAATCCACCTGTCATTTAACCCATTTTTATATATTATTTTTAAACTGGGAACATTTTAATATAATATAGCAACTATAACTTTGACAATCTATGTAAACTTATATCCAATATAATGGTGGCTATATGCATTGCTTGCCTTCTCCTGTTAATTAATTTTAAGGAGCATAATGCGAAATTCAAAAGGGTGAGTTTCCTGTTTAGGTTCCATGTGATCATTTGTTTATTTTGCACCAGTAAAGTAACTCAGTCGTCGTAAAATCCTAATGAATCAGGATGGTCAACAATATCGAGGTCAAAGGTGAAATCATCCGTGTCATCGCTAGCACCTTGGAGGAGACAGTCTTTGCTCACCGGACTATCACTTCGTTCCCCAGTTGCAGTGTCTCCAGTTTTATCATCATGGACGACCATACCTGTGAGTGCAAGAATGTAGTTTTTGGCAAGAGTTAAAGTTTCGAGTTTGGAGAGACGTCTTCCTTTATTCGCCACGTGTGGGACAGGTATGACTTCCCGTAGGGACTGCAAACGAAACAAATTACAACTTTAACTTTGTAAAATACAAGGTGTTATTTTGGGGCTATGTAAGATCGTCAATCTAAAATAGTAACGGTTAGATTTAGTACAATGAAGTATATGCAAAACATTGATTGAACTAACATGAGTGAAAGTATGCCACGTACGATTTATAAATCTTACCCAAAACTGAATCTGCATCACTAACGAACATACAGAAACAGAGGAAAGGAGTAATGGGATATAAAATTTCGTTACCTTTTTACGCATGTTATGTATGTATCTAGAGCATATAACTCTTGTTGCATAATATATAACATTTCCAGGTACATTGACTAACTTTCACATTGCAGAAAGCAAAGATAAACTAGAAATAAAAAGCAGCTCATATGCGTCAAATATAAAATGAGTGTTGGTACAAATTTGTAAAAGCCTACGCGTTGGAATGACAAGGCGACTACACCACCACCATTGTTATTGTATTCTTTCAGCTAGACATAGGACGACTCGTTTTATCAGTGTGCTAAAAGGTGTTTTCAATTGAAGCATAGTATGCACGTGTGTTATATTATTGGCAAAGATATATATAGGGAGATACATACGTGAGTGTGTTAATATCCAATAGAATGATGAATGTGTTTACATTCTGTATATCTATATGTCTCGTTTCTTTCTGATTGCAATGTGATACTACGTAGGTCGAATAGAGGAGGTTCATTGGTGTCCATTCTACATTTCATCATTATTATATCTTCGTCTGCCCCATCATTACATCGTCGTATCACCATCCTATCATCTACCGAAAAGAGTTGAATGTCAAATAAACCCAGGTTATATAGAAACAGATTACAACTTTCGTTCGCTCTAATCATAGCCACCACCACTGATTAGGATGAGATCTACTTTCACCATTTATCTCGGGGTGAGGATATGGCAAAACAAAGTGCGTATATTGTATTGAATCTGGTATCATTTCTTCTCTGTCAGTAGTTCTACTTTAGTGAGTAATTATTTTAAGGTAGAAATTATTGTGAAAAACTGAAAGGTGATATTTAGCAAAATTATGAAACAGAAACATGCACAGGAGAGATCAAGAGTCTAGTATTCTGAGAATTATATAATCTTACATAAAAATTGTGAAAAACATTGTTGAAGGCAATAACAAACGTACTTCTCCACCTCTGTATTTTTTGTTCAGTTAGACTCACTTGTCCAACTGGAACATTAAAGAAGGAATTGGAAATCTCATAAACTTGAGAAGATAATGACGGATGAAAGCTGATAAAGATGGCAAGCGATGAGCCCTTTGTATCTAGAATTCCTACTGAAACTTAGTCCAATAGTCCAATGATTTCTCAGAGTGCCTAAAATCAAGCTTAGGTGTTCCGTGTAGATGTATTCGTAAACCCTTAGTCTTCATTAGACAGTCATTTTACTATACTTGCAACTTGCGAACCCGTTATGCTTATACATGCATGTGGCAAATATATCGTGTGAAGCACGCACTTTGCTATGACATATACGTATTTGGTTATCATTTTGGAAAATGACGACGTGTTGACTTTCCTTTCACCACCCATTACACATAATTTACATGCATTTTCATGAAAGGTTGGTGGTGCTTAAGCTCGTATTCATAGGAAACTTCAGTACATATACATATGTGGATTGGATGGATACACATGTACGTACACCTACTATTCAAACATCCTCCACGTTGGTGTTCTAACCATGTTGTTTTACATGGTTTTAGCACTTCACGAATTACGTGGTTCGTAATAATATGCAATTTGTCCCTGTTCTCTAGTTACACCAGCGATGAATCAATAACTGTCCTTTTTCTACTCTTCTACTCTACTTTCTCTCCGCTTACTTAACCATCCTTTTCATGTAGTGTGCTCCGACGAATTTCCTAGTTTTAATAATACCCCCTCAACCAATTTCAAGTGATGCTCCTAGAATGTTATCTTTGATTTTGTAGATTAGATTCGTACTTTATTACATATCTGACTAGGATCGAGAAACCCAAGATAAAGAGAAAGGACAAATTACAGAGCACACATGATTAGGTAGCCTCGTCGTGGTTTTCAGTGCGTTTCGCTCCATGAAAAATGGAGCGATGATAAAATCAATTCAACGTGTTTGCATATTTACTTTATTGTAGTCTTTCAAACTAGTTTCCAATTTTTCAAAAGGTTATTTTACATGTGTATTGTGTCTACATCATTTTAATAAGCACCTTTTCATATCTGCGTCAACTGCTGAATATGAATTACACTAGAACAGACGAGATTGAAACCGACAACAGAAATGTGAGAAACTTTCCCCCATCCCGTAAAGCAGGATCGGGGCAATTAATTAAATCCATTCCAGGAACTTCCGTTTCAATGTAGTATGTGGATGAATGTACTAAACAAACTTCTATCATTATCCTCCGACGTAGTTTGAATCAAGTAGGAGGGAAATTCTTAATTATGTCCGGTTGGACTCACTTTTGTACACTCTGTGGGTGATCGTAATTATGAATTGGTTGGAAGAAAATTTATGTACTTGGTCTCATATACCCCCCTGAGAGCACATCAGGAATCACACCTAGGAACATCAAGGTCTCCTTTGTCCCCTTTTAATGCTGTATTATATATTTTTTTTGTGTATAAAATAGCTATTTCATAAGTTTCGAATGTAATGTTTTTAAATGAAAATTCTTCGAATTCCTGTATATTTACATATACCAGTAGTTTACATGAGGATCTTGATGAAAGTGGAAAAATTTGGTTCAACACAACTAATCATTGGAACCTGTACTACCGAAAGTACCGACTCTCGATAATGATGAACCCTTTTTGCAACATTGCGCAGTAGCTCAAATAGTTTAACTCACATGCATGTGTGTCAGATTTTGAAATGTGATTTATTTATGGTGACTAGACTTGGATGATATTTAGGATTTTTTCATGCTAAAACTTTTTCGATCCCAATGTCTATACCTGGAAAGCTTGATTGAGTGAATGCATCCTAAGTCGTTCCCGTTCATTGCTTTCAAGTCTTCTGAGTGTTTTCTCACGAGCACTCAAAATGAGTTTACGTCTTCCAACCGGGTTTTTCTTTTTAGCCGGAGCTTCTCCATCCTTACTCTGGCAACCACCAGTGGAAGGGTTGCTGTTACAGCTGGCATTGCTGTTATTGTTGTTGCACTCTGTCTCACCCTTCATATGCCCGGTGGATGAGTCTGCTGCCATCGTGTCAATCCCACTGTCTCCCCCATTCGCCCTTATCATTGATGCAGGATCATGAGCAATATTTGCATTGTCAGGAATTAGTGAGGATCCGATGCCACTTGCGTATGAGCCCACACTGCTCAGACTACTGGTGGAAGCTACACTTTGTGGACTATGTAGCTGGAGATCAGAAGGTTGGGGGATTGTGGTACCACCGTTTGGAGTACTGCTCCCGATGCTTGACAAGCATTGCAAGTGAACTGGACTGGTTGCCGGTTGAGAGGATGGAGGTGGTGGTGGCTGCTGCTGCCTCTGATGGCAAATGCTAAGAGGGTGAAGCGTTGTTGTCATCGTGGTAAGAGTTTGCGACGACAGTCCTCCTCCAATCGGACTGATCCCAATAAGCCCCAGGTGAGCATTCCCGTCAGGTTGGTCATCTATACTGTTGTTCGTTAAAACTGTCGTTATGGAGGATGCGGTGGATGAAGAGTCACTCAAGTAAAAGTCACTCGACTCCTCCAACATCTTCACATCTAGATGAACCAACATCGGTAAAGATGGTTTATTTGAAGAGACTTTTTCAAGATGAAGAGAGCAGAACCAATTCCACAATCAAATTAAGTTAGGAGCTGTGCTGGAAAAATACAAGAAAAGAAAACGACATCTCAGTATAACTTTCTCTTTTCCCAAATGTTAACGTTTTCTGGTAGCTGCACTACCTACTACTCTATATCTAGTATTCAAGTTTACATTATCACTTTACCAACCTTGTTGCTCACATACATGTAGGTACGGATAAGTAGGCATATGTATATTTAACTACGTTTATAAAAACAGGTGCAAGAAGAGGGGAACCGCCAGCTGACTTTTATGACATAGATAATGTGGTAAAATGCTAGAGCACCAAAATGTTCACGTTCTCTCCTCAACTGGCATGATTAATAGAAACTACATTTGTACTTTTTTGATTCTACAAAATCCCTTGAGTGAGCTGAAGTATGGTTTCGCTTCGCTTACCAAAGACGTGTGTGTAATTGCAGGTTTGAAGGAGTACTAGTCAACTTGATACTACTACTATGTGTAGACACAAGCCTACTTATATGAGGTACAAGTTTTTGTGAAAATACATTTTCCACATCAAATATACATGGTACTTCATATATAAAGGTATGCATGCATAAGAATGGTGGTGGTGGTGGCACGCGGGTCAAGTTTCCACATCAAATTACGGTTGTCTCATCATTGGATTTTACCTTATGACACAGGAATGTCTCCCATGTCACGGTAAAGAAACTGTGCACCACCATGTAAAAACTTAAATTCCTCTCAAATCCACATAATATTGTGATAAGTAATGTGTGTGTGTGTGTGTGTGTGCACCCACTATATATAGCTCTTCTAGTGAAAGATGATGAATGCATCTATTTCGTAAAAGGAGATTAGCTAGGAAACCGATTTTCACTACTGTATGCAAACTTTGCACAACTTTTCTCGCTTCCTCCCTCTCAAGTGACGATGTCTGTCTTTAGGATATACATTTGCCAATTTTGTTTGCTTTAAATTCCCCTTTTTAATGAACCTTCCGTGGTTACTTAGGCCTGCGGGGAGACTTGCTCTTACTAATGGGAAGAAGCTGCTGGCAAGCTTTTCCTGACTAAAATTTCTCACTTTTAACAGTTATGCACACACACACACACTTACTTTACTTGCTTCACAATCCTTTCTGCTTTTGAAAATCGACAGTCACCACCACGAAGTGGCGGAGGGAGAGGATCGACGTTAATGGAAACTCCCAGGATGATTAAATGGATATAATTTGGCATTTGACATGAAAATAATGTGTTGCATTTGCATTATTATGTATATACATTATATCGTATACACACTACTATATATGCATAAATTTCATTTTATGATTTTTATAAACTAAAGAAGCTTTCTTTACTTATTAAAGAACAATCTTATTGGGATGGATTGTAGATTATATCCTTGATTTTAATCGTTATCGTTGATCCTGAAAGTGACGATAGCCAATCCATTGTCACGCCACGCAGTTTACGTTTGCAGGCAATTTTCAACCAGAGTTCGCCCGAGTTTAAACCACAAATGCGTTAAAAGTTTACACAAGGCGGAAACTAAAGTAAACCGCATGTATGTAAAGTTACATGAGACTTCGACCCAATTTTAGGATTTCAGGATCGTCATTCTGAATGTTCAACCGACTAAAGTCATCTATCTACATGTACGCTGCTCGTGCAAATAAAAGCCAAAGTTGGTCCAAAACATTTTTGCAAACTATAACAATATGCCAGCATGTACATAGGTGGCATGCAAAAGTAAACATTGCAATGCAATGAATAGGTATATTTAATTATGTTTGGATGCATGCACCAATTCAATGTTCAACGTTGTAGAATTGGTTGATAGCATTGAGACCATTTTATTATAATGGGCACATGTGCTCTCCTCCTGCAATCTCATCTAAATAATCTTTTCTCGCCTGCTAGACTCTGCATATTATACCTCATCGACATTTACCTCCCCGATATATAATGTATTGCATGCGTTTTATTTGTACTCAAAGCCGCAAAAGAAACCAAATCAATGGATCGTATACGTATTGTGTAGAAACAAATAAAACGTTCGTTCACATCTTTTCCCAGATGAGTTGACTGCTAAAGAAGAACGGGAAACTGGAGAAAATCATAAGCTCGAGCAACCAAACAATTCTTCTGAGGCATCAATAATTCTTACGCTCTTCTGCTGGTTGTAATCTTTTGCTGCTTCCCCGTTGTTTTATACGATAAGATACGATACGATACAGTTTTATTTAGGGTTGGCTTCTAGTATTTCCTACAACCTACAACACATTATAGAAACCATAATGAGAAATGCGTATATTGTTAGACCCTATGATTCTGGTTGGCCATGGAGTACAAAGTACAATATACTTATTGTGATGTACGAACGATCACATTTCCCCGTCCATACATATGAGCTCGATCGTACTTACTTAATATATAAAGTGTTATTTCCCCCTAAATTTTGCACACAACACTAAATATTGTTGCGTTTGACTTGGAGAGAGTGAAGGTCTTTTCACTTTTTATATCTCGTAGGCCAAGAAGAATCTAGAATGAGAACGGAATACAAAGACGAGATCTGGAATAAGATGAGATCTTGGCTTTCTTTAGATAGAGCTGGGAGGCTTTCGATAAAATATACCTTGATGAAAACAAAAGGGAAACTTGGTTGGCCTCTCATCTTGTGCATGTGAAATATCATACTTGTATGCTTCAATAACATGATATGATAGCATCATCATCATTACTCCACTCTATTTCATCTAAAATATTTTTATATGCATATACATATGTATAATATTCCTTCAACTCTAGAAAATGAATCCAGTGTAAGCTGATCTGATCACCATTTCACTTTAAAAAAAAATGTTTGCATTTTTCATTTGAGTAAAAATACTGGAGAAGAGAACGATAAAACAAGAGGAAAATATATATGGCGACAAGTAAAATGCACACGTGATTCTTTAGTTTTTTCTTTTTTCATGGCTTCTAGTCAAGATTTAAGCTGAATCACAAAATGAGTTTCCTCATCTTCATCAACCCCAGCAAAAAATAAAACTGTGCTTGCTTGTGATCTACAAGGATGCATAAGCATACAATGATGAGTTATATGCAAACTCCATTTCTGTGTTTAACTCAAGGCTTAAACGGAGGAGAATTTTGTTGAGCTGAGACAGAATTGTCAACAACAGACACAAAAAGACCTGTTTCTTCAAAAACAATACAGACTAAAAGTTCCCCAAAGAGAAAGTATAACTTTTTTTTTACAGAATGAGTGTATATATAACTTCAGTGCTCTGTAGTGAGTTGACTGTGACAACAGATGAGACATTATTAACTTAATTAAGGGACTCTTTATGAGAATGATTCTAGTATAGAGCATGGATAGCAATGGCAGACTTGATATAACATTCAAAGATATTGTTTGTCTCCTCGACTTTACTATGGGGGTATATAGTACTACGGCCATGGCACAGCAACAAATCTATTTCCATCATCATCGCCGTCATCACCATTTCAGTGTCGACGTCTCTCCAAACTCCCACTTTCCTGACCAAGGATGGCAATTAAATAAGATTATATGGAACCGGGAGACTTCTGGAAAGTAGCAATTTGAGCAAAAAGTAGAATCGCCCAAAATTTTAGTTAGTTAGAAAGATGCATGATCAATGTGATCACTTCTGGGGATATATATGACAAAAACACGTAAATATATGGCACACACACGTAAGTCTACAAAAGGCTGTCTTTGTAGCCCACCACCAACTTTGTACTTGAGAAAATGCAGTCTATTTGACTCGTGGTGAAGGCCTACACTCTTTTATTACAATTACCACATCACAACTCCAATGCTTTCACTGCTATACGCTCCAGTTGATGAATGCGTATTTTCATGTGGCATAAAAGAAAGGCAGCATAGCATAACTTCTAATACCCTTGCAATGAAATGGTTCAAATGCGAGTGACTTTCGAGATGTTTATTCACAACCATCCTATAAAAACTATACAACATTCCTCTCATACAAAACATAATGCTTTTGCATCCAACGTCAGTTTATTTTGTATATAAATTTTGTTTCACTTCAACGGAAACAATTCTCTCGTTCATCATGATACCCAAAACAACATACATGTATGTATATAAACCCATTGTACATCAAAAAAATTTAGCAAAAAAATGCAGTTTCTGTAATTTTAGCAGAGGGTATATATATATATAATGCGCACCCCACGTTAACAATATAATGGGCACTGCTACACGAGCCAGCAAAGAGGAAGCAGAGATGGTAAAGTGTTGAAAATTGAAATGCCCTGCACAGGCTAGTAGTTATGTCTGGATCATACAAGATGGTAAATTACTATTACAGCGCGTTTGCCAGTTTGGTCTTGGCCGTATCTCCAAAGAGCAGATCCACAAGTGGAAAGAAAAATAGATTGCCTGCCTCGTCGTAACAACTCAACCCCGTAATTCGCCAATAGATGTAATAAGAGGAATTACTTGCTTGGTTGTTTTTCTCTTATACATATGAATATGCAACAACATGGCTCTTTGCAATAAACTGTCATAGAACACTTCATCTCCTACACATACATATAATTTCATTGCCATCCTGCTACATCCTATAAACAACTATGAGAAGTGAGTTAGAAGCTTACAGTTTGAGAGTGGGTATTTCGGGGGTTTGAGTCATAAAATCTAAAGCAGTTGCAGGGAAATGGCGTAAGTGACCAAGAGGAGAGTGAAATAGATGGAAGAAGTGGTTCTCGGATATGTTTAATGGTCGTTTGTGACACTTGTACAGGAGGAGGAATACCAGTAGTTGAGAGCTGGGTCAACCCCTGCTGTGGAGCTAGTTCAAATAAACTACCATGCTCATCTGCATTGGTTACTCAATATCTCGATGGAATAAATTTATTGTTGATATGTTTGATAGGGCTCTGCTCTGCTCTACCAGTTGAATTATATGCTCAACAAGTTCATATATTTTATATCAATGTATGGGATATTTTTGTTGTTGAAGGTTGTAGTCTTATAGTCTGATAGAATTTCACGAGTTGGTGCACAAATAAGTTATCCTCATCAATTTTCCCTGGTTTACTAGCTTTCTTTTATTTTACTTTTTAACCAATCTACATTTCTCCATTAAAAATATGTATATACAAATCTACAATACAGAATTCTTGCTCATTCAACAGACATGGTTCAATGAGCACAATTCAAATTAATCGAATACCGTTTATTTAATGACAACAAAGTGTACGCACGCAAGTTCTATATACCTTATGTATGTATAGTGCCTCATTAACTGGAAAATACTTATACTGAGAACGAAAACGGTACTATATAAACCTGTGTTTTCTTTATAAAATCTGAATGAAATAATAAGAAGAATCACTGACTGGTGAAATTAGATGAGTTGGGATTATTTAAAATGAGTACTGCCACACAGAAGAATACTTTCTTTCTATATGAAAAATACATATATTTCTCCTATTTCACCAGCTATCCAATCAATGCCAATAAATGCATTTTTATAGTTTATGCGGAGGTAGGAACAAAGTAAGTAGTACTTGATCCTGAAGAGTACTTCTGCTACTATTAACGTATTGTGTAGAGAATTAAGTAAACTATATAATATGTTATGTAAGCTCGTTGGTTTTTTATAATGATAAAACTTAATCAAGATAAGGCAACTTGTGTAATAGCGATTTGAGTATTGACTAACCTAAAACACACAAACTTATTTATTGATATAAATTTTTGTTAAAAAAAACGTTACCTCTCACCCCGACGTGGCTTCGACTTCGGAGAAAGCAGGTGATTGTAAATAGAGACGTGTGATGTTCAATTTTTCAGGTGTTTTTGATTACTGTATGTTCTTCACTTTATTTTGGAATGCAATTTGCTTAAATCATTGCAACATTGTGCGTGTTACATCGATTGTTTTACGGAATAACCCTTGTCCTTTTCTTCCATTCCAATTCCAGCACCAACTATTACAACATGGGGATTACCTTTTCTCTCACATTGTTTTTTGTTCTTGTCACTCTTGATATTTTTTTCTGCCTATTCTCAACTTTACTTTTGTCTCTCTTTGTTTCCCCCTCGTTCCAGGGATCTGTAATGCTGTTTTAGAGTTTGAGTTTGTCACCGTTATGTCCTCAGAGATACCCCCAAGTTCAGCTCAGCCGAGGTCCATATTATTATTATTTACCGGAGCACATTTGAGTTCTTTTTTTTGTGTGTGTGTGTGTGTTCTTTCATTGGTTCGTGAACTTGTTATTGGAACAACAACTACTTGCTGTAGCAAGTTTAATATTATAATAATAATATCATGTATAGTGCATGAGTAGGTTCTTTTTTATAGTTTACTTGATCTCTTTTCCCGTTCACTTCTTCACACTTTGCTCATGTAGTTTATAGTTGTAGTCTCTGGGCTAAGTTGGAACAACACGGGAGTAGTAGGTAGTAGTAGTAGTAGTACAACAATCATAATATGTTATATTTACAGGCTCGTGTAAATGGTATTCAGAGTCCAACAAGTGTAAACGTCAGCTAAATGAATAACTGGAGAGAATGATTTTTTCCTTGAGAATTATTGTGTTGTATATGTTACCTGTAGGAGTTTTTAGCAGTCAACAAAAGTGGTGCAACAGGGACTACCCAAAAAGTTTGCGTTTGGTCTATGATTTTCTATTGTGAGAACTCACGCTGATCACGCTAACTGTCTGTCTTATTCTCTTGCCTCGTCTTACCTTGTTTCCTGCTTTTCTCCTTTTCCCCTCAACTACAACTTGTGCTAGGGTTTATGTGGCTTTTGCCTCATTCACCATCACTACCTCGTCCAATTCTTTTCTGTACCACAGCTACAAGACAAATAAAACGCTTCTCTTCGTCTTCGTCTTCTCTTTCTTTTTCTCTGATTTTACGTTTCCCTATGCCTTCCGCTGGGTTACAATATATCGCATTCGAGGGAAAGGAGAGAAAAAAAACGAGAGAGTTAAGAGAGGAGTTTTTGTGGGAGAAGTAAGAAAGAAAGGGGAAATTTGGATGGATGGAAAGCGACAGGGAATGTAATACTATGTAGAGGTATGTGAGTATAGTATGGATAGTGTGGCCTTTCTCTTTACTTGCTCTGTGGGAAACTAAGATCTTCTCAAATGCTTTCCAACGGAGAGTAAGCCATCAAGTTGAACATGTCAACAGGTATGTCCGCCCTGCAAGTAGTTAAATGGTGTGCCTTGTCACACATACATTTATATATGCTGTGTGTACATTATGGACAAACATAATACACTGGCTCTATAATGATAATGCGAGGCTCTGCCTGGAGTTGGACGGAATGAAATCTTTAAGCCTCACTACTCTTACTCTACTGACACTGACTCATTTGTCTTGACTGGATCTCGTATGAATGCAGAAAGACATAATGTATTTTCATTGTGAGAGAATATATATATGTGTGTGTGAGTGTATACAAGTCAAGTTGAATTACGGCTTCAGACAAATGGGGAGTAATAATGGGCCGGAAATTATACTGGTGACATTTGCGTTAATCATGAATGGATGTTGATTTTAACAAGATATAATTTTATTTCGATTTCCTTCTCTCACCCCTGCCTTCCAAGGAGTGACACATGGCTTTACTTGATTTCCGTCCGTCCTAACTCAATTCCAGCCTATTTCAAGAAAATTTGTAAATCATCCAGGGATTTGTAAAGAAAACACTATCCTATTTTTAGACGGAAACCTGCTGGAAGCAACAGATCTCTCTGCATGAAGTCATACCACCACACATGACGTGTTCCAAAAAAATGAAATACGTAGCAATATAGAAAAAAGTAAAAATAATCTGATTTGAATATTCAAGTGAAAAAAAATTATTTTTATGCAATCTCGGACGTAATATATACCTAGAGTATTAAAGTGAGCTTCCTACACAGCAATGATTTGGTCGTTGGGTATACGAAATGGCATGTTTCTCCTCTTCTTCCCTTCAAGATATGCTCCACTTGGTTTTTACGTATAGAATGGTATGGTAGTGCTCCGAGTAAAAGTTGATGAATGAAAGAGTTCCGTGAAACAAGCTAGTATTTATGTATTCTCTTTTGGTTCACGATCATGTACTACATGCATCTTACATGAAATCAGACACAAACTCGAGACAGAGATGAAGTAAGAGAAAAACATAAAGTTGAAATGAAATGTAAGGAGTAGTAAATAGGGCACGGGTTTGGATTTTGGACCCACCATGTACTATGGTGATATATATCCCCGCAAAGAAAACTAAAAGATGGAGAAAATGGCAAGTTTTCATGTCTTTTTCGCCTCCAAGTCTCCTTGATGCATTTCGATGAAGGTGGTGCTGGTTTGTGAGTCTGGGAGCCACTCCAAAAAAAACTTAGTTTAGAGGTTACTCAATACTTTACAGTAGTACAAATATACATGCAACAAATAATGAGCAACACTCTCTCCCTCTTTCTCTCTGAAGTCTCAAAACTTGGTTTACTCACAAATAACCACAGTGAGTGAAGCCCTACATTTCATCCACCTTATTTTTTCATCTTACCATCAACTTCGTTAAGCTGAGCCCAAGTTAGCCAGAGAGAGTGGTGGAGAAAAAAATTCTTTCATTTATGTTATATTATAAACATGAGTATGTATAATTATAGCATTCCCTCTCTTTCTTCTCTTCCCCTTTTTTTCTTTCTGTGTCGCTCTTTTCCATGCCCTTCTCATCTTTTCCCCTTTCTCTTGAACTCTAAACAACAGAATTACTTATGGTTGGTGCATATTACACATCTTGAGCCAGTGCAATTTTCTTAAGTACAGATATGATATTATTTGAATGGAAACAAGACGAAAAAAGTAGTGCAGCATTACCAGAAAAACGAGAGGGAAAGGAGAGAAGACTAAAGAGAAAGCATAAAAGAAAGTTGGAAATGTTAATGTCAGTGTATAATGTTGTTAGCCCTCACATAATTGAAAGTGAGTGGAGGATTTCTTTCAAAATTAAATATAGCTTCGTTTTCCTTTCCCACTCACTCTTTTCCCTACTTTTACATCTCACAGATCAGCCTTTGAGCTGACTGACGAGCTCTCTATACATAACACATTTTGAAAAAGGGTAAAAAAAATTCATACACTTTTTTTTCAGGCTAAAGTCAATACAATATACAGTTACACGCTATATAGATACATAGATTTTTAAAAAATAGAAAAAGCATAACATTCAGATACATGAAATAATGCCGAGTAAACATATATATGCAGACAGATGAAAACTTAAAAAAAAACGCAAAAAAAACTGGAAAGGTTGTAGTGTAGTTTAGCTTGAATGCAAAAAAGAGAAGAGAGAGAGAGAGAAGAGCTCAAGAAATGAAGAAAGGAAATAAGAGCTGTTTCTTCACGGTGTTGATAGTGAATCCCACTTAAGAAGTCGTCGTGGTAAGCATTTTCTCCATCATTCCTTTAAATACAATGGTCGTTTCTTGGCAGTGGTGTGGTGATATAGCTTAAAAAGAAAAGGAGGAAGACGAAATAATAATAATAAGTACACCACTATACCACTACTCCTTTCCCCACACACACAGAGAGAAAAGTGATGATGGTGTATGAGAATGATGCTTGGTTTTCTGGTGTGACTATTGTTGTTGTGTGATGTGACTATTATATTATGGGTGCCTTTTAGATGGTCGTCATCTTCGGCTTAGCTTTCACTTAGAATTTCTCTTGTCATAAATATTCCTTTTGTGAATGTAGTGCTGTGGAAAAGTATATATATGCCAAAGTATCTTTAATGTATCAAGTCAAACAAAATCTAGATTTTTTTTGAAGAAGAAAGATTCTCCTTTGCCTTCTTCTTCTAACCCTATCCTCAGTGTGTATAATGGTAATAATGTTGAAATGGTAACTAGATACGATGTGATACTACTATGAGAAGGATTTTTTTTTACGTTTTCCATTTTCTCTCAGTGAACTTTAAGTAAAGATATCTGCATAAATGTATGATGATGTGATCTTAAAGATAAAAAGGGGTCGAAAGAGAACAGAGGAAAAGGGATGTGTAATGATAATGTCAGTGGTGTGGTGTGGTTGGCTTTTGGCTTCATGGTTTTTTGTTTGGTGTTTGGTTGGTCTTGTTGGTGTGGTTTGGTTGGCTGGTTTGTTAAGTAATCAGAAAGTACTGTTGTTACAGTGCTTCAATTACTGCTGTTACGTCAACTGTCATTGCTTTGGTTGCTTTTTCGGATCTTTTCCTTACGCGTGTTGATGGGAGATGTCTCAGGACATTTATTTCTCTACGCTGTGAACACACACACACAAAAAATAACTACTTTCTCCGCTGCAACTTTGAGCTGTTGTAGGTGGTGGCATGGACATGTGTAAAACATCTATCTTATCTTATGTATGCGTGTATATATATGTGTATGTATTTGTTGTATTTGATATGTGTGCGTTTCTCCTTTTCCGCTTTCCCCAACGAATTTATTATGTACTTCCAAGGGTCGTTGGTTAGTTGGTTCGTTACTCACACGAATTGGCTTTGACTTGACGATGAATTCTCTCTTTCCAAGTGAGTCGGTTGAAGATGAGAACAAGATAAGAAAAGGAAATGGGAAGAGAGAGAGAGAGAGAGAGAAAAGATGAAGAAAAATAAGAACAGTTTCATTCAGCATTGATGACGCTATACAACTTAAAGAGGAGACCATTGACCAAAGCTTTATAGACATATATGCAGTTTAGTAGAATAAATCTACGCTTTAGCTACACTTTTACAGAAGCTTTACTATATATACACGCAATCCCAAATGACATCAACAAGTGTGCTGTGATGAAACAACTACTGGCAAATCCAACACCACCCTTCCTTCAAATGCATGTATACACACATCTAAATCTAGGTGCTATTTATATCTTTTATGTAAGTGTAACTGCAGTCATGAATGAATATTCATTCCACATTGTCCATTGCCAACTTTATAGAATTGCCCTCCAATCCTGCTGAAACCCCTCCATCTTTGTATTTCATGGCCACCTCATTTTACACTACAACTACCAAAATACCATACACATATATATATATTATATGATTATGCAACTGCAAACGGCAAGGTGAATATTAACTGTCAGTTGCTCAAAGCTCAGCCTTTATCTGCATAAAGAGTGATGCATATGTGTATCAAAGAGAACCAAAAATAAAATTTGAGTTCAAGTAGATACATAACATATCCAAGTGAGGAAAATATTCCGCTGGCAGATTTAAATATAACCTGTCTTGTATTACTCCGTGAATAATAATAAGACAGATATGATATGATGCATTGCATACAATCTATTAGTATGTAAAAACATACCTGCTTGTTGCGCTTTTTTCCAAAACGCTTTTCTTTGTAGAATACATGTACATGTTCAAATGTACATTATACACTGCTTTGTACTCTTCTGTGCTTGAAAGAGGAAAGTTGGAAATTATCAGTGTGTTAGATAAAAGATAATGGGTCGACCTTTATCCCCTCTCAACAACCTCAGTCTCTGTTCTTGCTACTTTCCCTTCCTTTTCTCTATTTTTCACCGACAGACAGATGTGATTTACAAGCACTATACATACACACAACAAAACTCACAGCTCCCACTTTATGTACTACATGAAAAAAAGGAGGAAAAAAACCTGACATTTGTAACTGACTAGCTAATGAATGATAACGAGGGAACAGCGTGAGTGTCTCGTACGAGACAGGGAAAAAGTGTAGTTTTCAATCACGGATACGTACATAATTTGGGAAAAGTGATGTATTGGTGTGTGTGTGTGTATATTCTATGCACTGGCTGCGGGGGTGGTAGTACAGACTACAGACAGACCAAAATGAGAAAGGAACGTCAATTCTTTACCGAAAACCAGTGAAGAATTCACAGATTGTGGCGTGCATAATATAACTATAACTATAGGTTAGGTAAGATAGACAACCATACGCAAAGTTTGAGTTAGTTTTCTGCTAATGCTTCAGACAAAACTGACGTTGATGATATAACGCTGTTCTTGGCGTGTGTAGTACTTATTAATGAATTTGGTGTGTAGGATGTCGCTGTAACTTTGTAAAAAAAAAAAGATTTTGCTGCGACTCGGTCCAAATAAAAAAGAAAGATTGTAAATAGCTCACACTCCTATTTACTAATTCACTGTTTTCTGGAACTGACTTTGTAGACAAAGAAAGGTCGCGCAACAGCAACGCACCAACTTGATGAGGGCCACAAGAAAACTGGGACTGGTGCTGACTTTTGTGTTGATTCATGAGCTAGAGAAAACAGAATGAAACAAAAGTGGAATAAAGAGGACCAGTTTTGCATGGTGGTAGGGCGGGCAAAGCACACACTTTACATGAAGAGTAAGAAAGGTACATGTGAAGATCAGAGGAAGAAGAAGAGGAGAAGCAACACAGCAAACGAGGGACCCCACTCACTCCATGTATATCCCTGCACTCATACCTCCTGTGCGTGGCATCATATCATCATCCTCTCAGGCAAAATATCAAATCGTGAAAGCAGAAAAAGGAGCATCATCATCATCAAATGTATGTATTACAAGGGAGAAAAAAAAAGAGTAAAGTTGCTGGTAAAAGTTGTGTAATATGCATGAGAAAGCTGGGTTTCCCTACTGCCACCACCGCTACCACCACCACCAGTAGAAGTAGTTGTTGTAGTAGTTTATAGTTTGTAACAGAGTTGATTGAAAAGCAGTGGCTGGCTCCATGTATGCAAGTTTGTTAAAAGAAGCACACACACACAACAGGGGAAAGTAGGCTATCCAAGAATTATTCAGCGCTCAAAGAATAATATGTAGCAATGAGAGCTGACTGACTGACTGAGTTTTTTATGATGATGCTGGTGGCAATACACATGCTTTGATATTAAGAGGTTATTTGTATGTGGACGAGCTTACCCGGTGTATTGATGCGGTTTCCTCCTTCTTCTAAAAAAAGTATATAAAAGGCTCTGGAAAAAAAAGTAAAGTTAATGCAGAATATGATGAAGAACTACGTACATATGATCATGATGATGATGATGGTGATGAGCCGTTTACGATGGTAATAGCAATATGGAAACGAGAAAAACTCCAACGACATATACATACGGCTTACAGACGTAAAACGTAAGTAAGAACTTGCAGATAGAATAGAGATAATGTGCCAATAGTGTCAGCGAGTGTGGGTAAGGGATGGAAAAATAAGAAAGAAACTTCTTGTGTCCATGCTGCTGTAGGCACATTACTTTTTTCTTTTCTGATGAGACTGAATCCATTGCTGGAGAGACGGTGGTACTACTAACACAAGTTTTCCCCGATGCGTGCATTCTGCATTTATCTCCTCATTTCTCATATAGTTCGACATTCAAAGATTTCATTATCAGTTAGCCGGAATTTTCTCTTTTCCGCTATTTCCTACATGTGTTTAAGGATATGACAATGAGAATTCTTATCTGTTTTTATAAAAATGAATGAAAAATTTTCGCATTTCTTAATCGAAAAAATAGCTTAATATTTAAGCACGCATCACGCATCCTACCAATCGGATGCTCATATATGGTTTCTTTCAATCCAAATCATAACCAACGGCACGTTTTTTTCCCTCTATACTTATTTTTAGAGACTTCATTTGGGAGTAAAGAAAGGAAGAGATACTTCATTTTAGGCTTAGCATGAGTTCATTTGAACAATACGCCTTAAGAAGAAGATTCCCAGTTTCTAAAGGTTTGCTTTGTACGTGTGCAAGTGTTTCAGCTGGAAAAATGTATTTACCCTCCTGTTGCTTTCTCCCCCAACACAATAAACTAAAGAATCAGCATTCACGCGGAAGACAGCATGACGAGCTTCATGAAAAGGAATGCATTAAAAATGTGCATGTTTTATATCCCCTATAATTTCATACACTTGAGCAAAACCCTGTCTTCAGTTCAGTGGCGACACTATAGAAGTAAAATATTATTCACATTGCCACAATAGGTCCTCGCATTAAAGAGTTATAGAGAGTAAACTTGACTTTACTTTGGTTTTTACTGTGCCTCCAAGTTTACTTTCATTCTCTTCATTTTCCCCCAAATTAAGCATGTTATAGGCTCATAATAGTTATAGGAATGCAAGCCAGTCTGCAAAAATTGTTGTCAAACTTGCATGCATGCATACAATATATACATATTATAGACACACTTCTGCATTTTCACTATATATTTACATGGCACAAAACCGATTCGCTCACTTCACCGTACAACATATAAAAGTGTGATGGAAGCACATAAAGTAAATCCTTGTTTGCGGTTTGGCTTGCTATTCCCGAGTATTAAATAATATACATTGTTGTTCCTTGTTAGACCAGACCAGCCAGCCAACAAGCCACACTATCCTCTATATATGAGCTTACTAGTTCTTTATGCTACATGTTGCGTTGGTGTGCACACGATGTAAGCACGTCATATAACCAAAACTCCTTTTTATGGTCCAAAAACTCGTATTAACGCTTAAGGTTCAGATAACTCATATATAATGGTGCATACACTGGCTCCGTTTGGTTGAGTGAAAGCAAGCAAGCAAGGTAATAATATGCATACAATTTATCCGCACACAGATTATCATTATGGCATGATATTATTCATATTCGAATAAACGCCCGTTATTGCTGGGCATGTGTGAATCCTGAATACAACGCAAAATTGTACGATCAGTGGGAAGCATTAAAAGAGGAAAAGTAATAGGAATGGTAATCAAGACACACCGTATGCATATTATTATTAGCCGTCCACGAACATATATAATATAGATTCTATGAAGATAAATATGAAAGTACCTGCATAACCACTACCGTTGTGCTAAGCTAAACATTATAATATTATACAACAGAACAGAATAGAGAATAAAATCCATTGGGTTGGACTTGGACAGATAGAGATTTGTACGCAACAAAAACTCTTGTTCATCCTGTATTGCATTTCATTGTAGAGGGAAAGCGCCATCATTATCAGCAACATGATATGGATACACTGTAGAGTATTTGAAAGTGTTTTGCGTTAAATATCCTCTCATTGTTGGTACTGGTTGATGTACCCAGAAACCAAGTTCAGCTAAAATGATAGCGGTGTAGGTGATGGTTTGTATAAGCTATTATAGTATATTGGTATAGCGTTGTGTCGTCACCCTGATTTTTACCTATTAGTTTAGATTAGTTATGTGGATTCTTATGGGGTATCCTTACATATTCGTTGATATCATTACGACTCTAAGCATTGATTATATAAAAAAAAAAAAGCTTATTGTAGTATTAGTGTTTCCTTTACTGACAATAAATGAAAGAGCCGAGATGAGAGCGTGATATGTAGTACGATATGGGGAGTAAGTGAATGAAAGAGAGCGGGTGAGTGTGAGAGAGAATCTTTGTGTGCATTCATATTCATATCATTAGCGTTCCCATTACGATGGGAAGCAGCATCTACGGGAAAATTGGTAATGGGTTGAGTGGATTAGACCGACAATGATGTCTAAGAAGCATCTGCCTACTGTCGTAAGAATATTTAATATTACACTCTTTTTTATATACAAGATGAAACTTATCGTTAGTAAGTAAAGTAGGCAAGTGTGAGATGGGGAGAAAATCAACCATTAAGACGTAAGCTATGAGAGATAAACCTTTTGATAAAATAAGCAAGGCGCAGTGAAAATTCGATAATGCTTTTCCCCTAGCACGATTGCACGATGCTTAAAATGATGAGTTTATACTTGAAGACTTGAATAAGATAGAGTAGCATTACGCTACAAGTGTTGTACTTGGTCTCTCTGAGTATGGAATAAAGGGGAAAAAATTCTACGTGATCTTATGTGACTTAAATTATGCATATGTTGACACACATTTTCCTGTACACACACACACAAGAGATGATGATGGAACTTGACTGAAAAGATTGTGAGAAGTCTTGCGATACGATGAATCTGGAACCGTTTCAGAACTATATAGATAGATATGCATGTGGGCAAATTGAGAATGGTCGTATTCTTACTCTATTATGATCATGATGCTCATTACTACAACAATATTTCTTGGCTTTGACTCATATAGTATGGATGAAGAAGTTTGTAGTTTAGAAAGAAATGCAGGAAAAGTAGAATACTGATGAAATGAAAATGAGTATGCAAGCGATGATAATTCAAGTGTTAACGCTAAACCGACAAGGAGATAAATCTTGGCCAAACATCCGCCTACCATTATGCATATCATTTGTTACTCCTCCTTTACTCCGAATAGCTTGGGTATACAGAAAATGTTTGTGACTTGTTTCAGAAAGTAGAAAAGAATGACAGCGTTGAGTGGCTGTCTATAGTAGTCTAGATAGTATGCATTATGGTCCAGTGTGACAACAAGAGAACTTTTCCTATTATTTTGCTTCCTCCATTATAATTAAGCAACTATGGAGAACACCACTGCAAAAACTTATTTATTTATTAATAGATGTTTTGACTGGACCAAGATTTGATGACGGTAGGTCAGGAAGTATCTAACTAACTAGGGGAAAGAAGTACTTAACTAACTAACTATTTGGCATTGAATCTTATCCTTAGTATGTTTTATGTATAATTTAATTGGGACTACGTAACTTTTTGATGAAACTTTCAAAACCTTGCAACTTTGAAAATGAGTTGCTTCTCAATTTTTCATCAAAACAAAAAAAACAATTTTTATTGGTTTTCAGTACACAACCCTTAATAATCTAAAGATGTAAACATATGATTCTGAATAAAATGCAAAAGAGTGACAAGTGTCACCAATCGCATGAAATTGAATGCGTGTTGAACACAACAATCCTCACCAAATTACTTAAGTTTACGATCTCAGACTGATCTAAAAATGACTTAATATTGCGCATGACGATAAACTACATGGAAAGTACTATTTATAAGTTAACTACGAATTTTTGCATACTGAAAACTTGTATGAAACAACAACACCCACCACCACCACCCAACCAAATTCTTATTAACGGTAGAGCTTTCAGCAACTGCCTCATTCTGCATGTAATTCAGAAATGATATGATTGACGCTCTAGCGCTGAAAATTAGATGCTGACAGTGACTTCAGAAGCAGCATTGTCTAGCTGACAGTTGACAGACATGATTAAATGATGTAAACAATTAAGGGCAGAAGATGATGGGATGGATTGGCCTTCTATCCAGGAAATGAGTTGCCAGTAGTGTGTTGTCTACAACTAAAGCGTACACGCCATATAATATAATACAAAGGCAAGATACACTTTGCATTTACATAATAAGTAAGCATGAAACGAGGACATTTACAAGTAACGGGAGAATCTTGTTGAAATTTACATTCATAGATGAAGAGAAAGCTGTCTTTCACTGAAAAAAATCTCTGAGGAATTGAAGGATTATTTAAGATGTAATACCCGTATTTCTTGCGCAGAGCGGCTGCCACCAGAATCATCTTGCTAGTTGCTAGTACACTATGGTAGTCATAATACGTAATTGCCTGTCGGAGTATTATTAGTATTAGATAGAAATTAGACGTAGGGTCCTTTGCATTTTAGAAATTCTGGCATGTTCCCTTTTGCTCCTCTATCCCATATGTTACTCTTTTCGTTGAGTTTGTGCTAGCTAGGAATTTGATCAATTCTCAGTAAAAAAAATTGTTATGTATGCATGTACAATTCATTACACATTTCATGATGTACTCTTTCACAGCTTCTGTCTCTCCCCACTCTCTTCATTGGAATATGAGATGAGGAGGAAGAAAAAGTAAATCCATGCAGAATACAGAAGCAATATCCGTTTTTTCTTTCGGATGAATATAAATTATGACTTGTGAAAAAAAAAATTCAATGTGTGGCCTTTTGAAAAGCAATAAAGTTCTTGTACATATCTGCACATATATTTATATTACATAACATGATGCACAACGAATAGCTTCCTCGCTATATAAGATTTCATTCAAAAAGATGTATAATGTAGAGATGCAGACGTATAGAACCTAAACATTCTTCTTAATAGCATCAGGGTCCCTTGTGATTTTTTCTCAAAACATTTATACAGTCGCCTTGTGCAAAACAAGTGGTAAGGGTTGCCAGTTCCCACTCCGTGGCTCCCTATATGGTTATGTAAAAATGTAGATATATTACAATGTCTAATACCTTTCTTAAACAAGGGAAAAGCATTCACTTTTTTTCTTCTTCCTTTCCTTCTTATTTGCCGTAAAAACTGTTTCCATCTCGGATTAGTTCATTTCCTTACATGGCACAAAAAGAGAGAGAGAGAGCAACAGAATATAACAACATTGCAGCAGTAGTAGTAGCAACAGGAGCCAGAAGGGAAAGCAACTGGTTTGATGATGTACTACTACTCCTACTACTACGTACTACTACTTCTACTCTTCCATCCAGCAACAACTGAACTGGCGTCGTCGTCCATAACTAGAGCACGTAAATAGCGAATGAGTACATGCATAACAAAGGTACATTTTATACTTTCTTTCTCTCTATGTACCACATTCACGTACTGCCATGTGGGCGAGCATGACAAAGAAAGATAGAAGGAAGTTGGGGGCACACAAATAGTGGAAACTAAAAGGAAAGTAAAAGACAAGGTATACATACACATATATACATACATACATATATATGCACACTCTTTCTCTCTCTATGTATATGAATACTAACGGACAAGTCAGCATAGGAAGCAAAGCGTGCTCTCCCTGAAAGACGATCAAGATGAAATAGAAAGGAAATCTCCCAGGGAATTGGACTTACATGGGAAAGGGGAACATAAAAAACTGACACTGTTCAACATCAGGGATCTTATCAAACTTGAGCTCGTATTGGGAAACTTGGATTTTATGAAAATGTTGGAGTAGTGGAGGAGCCTTAAAGCATGTACAAAAAGGTTGTCTTACACTACTCTACTCTGTGTGAAGTGAAGTTCTGGCAATCAAGCTTCTTAGGCAAAAGAGGAGAAAAAAAATGTAACGAGCAACTTTTATTTTTTACAGAGCTCATAAGGAAGTGTATGAATGTATGTATACGAGACCGTTGTTCTATTCCACTCTCTCAACGCTAAGTTATTTATACATGTGATCGCTCTCAAAATTCATACAAGTAATAAATATACTGGTTTGGTTTCTTTACCGGTTGAAAATCCGTGTTGAGCAAAGCACACTCGTCATTCTAATCAGCATTCTACTACTACTACTACTACTTACTCTTCCGTCTACAATGAAATGAATGCATGATGGTATTAGTGCCAACGAGGTATTACTGTTTGTACCAAACTACTTTCCTTCCATGAAAAGAATGAACAAAAAATATACACGCTCTCAATCATAACCTTCGTATTATGTAGCGTTTAATTTTCTCCTGTCTATTTGTATACTCAATTCCAGCCTACACGTATATTATTTCAACGATTGTATCCACAGTTCAAAAGAATAGTAGATGATGTATAGTATCTATATGTAGTTTTAAAGAAGAAAAAAATTGATTGAAGTCGGGGGATGAATTCGTAAAAAGGTATTAGAGGAAATATTATACAGACTTACTAGATTCTTTATTTTTAATTCTAGATGAAAAGAAACGCCTCTTCGTCTTCTTCTTTACCAGTAGTACCGCAAACTGATATGTCTCAATCAGGGTTTGATCATTATATGTACATTATTATCCCATTCCCTCTAAAATAAGAAATGAACAACGTCTGCTTTCAAAACGAAAGCTTTGTGTGTGGATACTATAAAGCTTGAAGTATTACGTGATGTGGTCTTTTCTATACATAAATCACTTTATGTAAGCTTCAACACTTGCAAAAAAATCTGTGAAAAGGGAAAACCAAACCAATATTATATACTATGGAGCACGCCAACCACACGTATCTCTGCAACCTCATAATAATAAGGTATAGGCGAAAAGAGAGAAGACTACAGTAAATCTACAGCGTTGATTCCAGCTATTTCATGGGTAGATTGATTTACACCTGATTCCAAAGAAAAAAAGGGGTTCGACAAAGCTCACTTTATTCGCTCACCAATATCCGCGAGTAAGCAATATTTCTGTGGCATTTTTTCATCTTCTTGTTGACTTGTAGCCATTTTGGGTTAAGCAATACCAAAGGAATTCATGTGTCTTATGAAATGAAATAAAAGGGGCAGAAAACGGAGAAGCAATAAGGAATGGAACCAACAACAAACATGAAGGGTCGGTCTATCTGAGTGCTAACCACCACCACCTCTTTCTTTGATACAACTAAAAATATTTTGAAAAGACAAAGACGTCATATAATATCTACTACTAGTCATTTTGCTTTTTGCGTGCAGCAGCCCACATCATCTCACCTCCAATGATACCGACTGTTCCGCTACCACTAACCACTGCCGTCAGGAACTTTTTTTCCAGGAGCTCTAGCCGATAAAAGAAAGAAAGGAGTGATTCTCATGTATTGAAAAAAGAAAATAGTTTTGATAGTGGAGAGCCAGTGCAAAAGCTACACACGCTGCATAATACACATTCCATTGGATGGGAAAAGGGGAGCCTTGTTGTTGTGATGTTAAGCATCCTAGTTACGTGTGGTATGAGGAATCCTTCCACTTTGGCATGCCAAGAACGTTCTGATTTTCTGTTTCTTGTCATCTTAGAGCACTTCTGATCTCTTTTTCGGAATTCTGTGTGACTTTCCGTTTCCTACACATTATATTTATTGGGGAGCGCGAGAGAGGGGTATAGATAGACGAGAGACTCCACTGTGGAGAATATTACACACTGTTTATACTATTGACGACGAGTAGTTTCCTCACGTAACTCAGACTAATGTAATGTCATGTAATTTAATACTAGTTTTTCTCTAGAACAAAAGTAGAATCCTGGACGAATCCAATTCCTTGTTCCTCCATATAAAACCCTATTCTGCTTAAAAAGACACGGCATGGGGTTAGGTTTAGATAGTGCACGGAAACGAGGATATATTTTCATTGATTCTAAGACTTTTGACTTCATGTAACGGAATGATTTTGGTTATGAACTAAAATACTATCAGGACAAGGCATTTTTATACAAGTTTTCGACCTTATTTTGGCTTTAATAGTGTAGGTAGTTGGACTTCTATTAGGTCTTGTTTGATTCAAATTGCTAACATTCTTTGGCTTCTCCATGAAATTGACGGATTGTCCGTCTGTCCAACTACTGATTTGTTTTGGTCGTGCACATACTATCCTCTAATGCTTCAATGCTCAACTTAAATAACTTAAACCCTCTTTTATAAAGACATAACTTTGCAACCAAAGTTGAGAAATTAATATAATGATTTGTTAATATTTTATCAGTTAAAGATTTTTCAGTAATAAAATGAGTGTACTTAACATAATATGTTAGCAATCTCATAAGGCAAATAAAACTATTATTAATTATTTTTATGTACTGGCTTCTTTCATGAATTACGTTTACTCTGCGTTGAAATAGAAAGTTATTTTCAACTCAACTTGCGTACAAAATATACAGGAGAATGAATCCGTATTACAGATGCACTTTCCATGATCCAAATAAAAATGTAAACAAGCTTCTTCTTTTTTATTTCATACATAAATGATATGACCACTGAGGAAAACTTTTTATGTCTTCCTCTCTACAAAGAAGTTGAGAAAAAGATGAATTTCTAGGCAGTTACCCATTTATATTCACAGTCGTAACTGATGACTTGGATGGGTGCATGGGAATATCAAAAACAGCTCCTTGAACTTTTCCTAATCCTGCAATAATGCATATATACATTTTTTCGAAGGTAGTACGTACACAAACTAACATGATGATAATAATAGCACAAAACAACACAACACCCACCAACTCTTTCAAAACATGATTCAATTATTATGATTTTCATGAAAAATTGTTTTCCCAACTTCAAACCTGAATAACCAGAGAACCATAAGCTTCCACTTCTCCAACTGTACTTCCACGTGTAGGACTTCTTATCTAAAGCTCATATTCTATAATAAGTCTTTTTTTTTGGGGGCTTCATTTTTCAAGTAGTAATTCCAGTGAATCATATCCTAAAAACAAGAGAAGAGGGATACTCCGAAAAATGATGATTTGATGTGTAGAGTTATCTTGCCCAATTGAGTTCAAATATTGTCCAACACCATTTTCAAATAATGATGTGATTTTATTGAATGGATGATGCACACAGGTTTCATCTTCCAGTTCCGGATCCGATTCCATCGACTTGAGCTGATGATGCTAGTGTACAAACTCAGATATCCATCGAACATTATATTAGTAATGTAATAGTAATAAAGGCTAGGATAGTGGAGATGCGGCTCAATTTTTAGAACAAATAGAGAGAGAGAGCACTAAAAACTTATAGGAAAATATTATATTGGCTCATCTTACAATTAGGCGACATCCTTAAGACCTCCTGAAAACTTATTTTGCCAAAGATAAAAATCATGTTTCAGTCTAAGGATCATCATCTTGTTTGAAGACGAAGAAGACGACGAAATTGTAGAAAAGATGTTGATCGTTGAGTAACATAGCTATATATACCATTCTGTACACGATGCTCGCTGGCTTGTAGTAGTAAAAACGAAGAAAAAGACTTTGATGGCGTCTTGGGAGGTTGTTTACTCCATTATTTCAACGAAATTTAGTTGTGCCATTACAATTCATGTTCACTTGTAGTTCAAGTTGTTCCACATGATATGTATGTACATATTGCGGGATAAAAAATAAATATAGTCCCCGTTATATTCTGATATACACAACGTCAGCCAATCCCGTCCGTCATCTTCTCTTGTCAAAGTTGGTTACGCAAATGATTTAAACAAGGGGAGAAAAAGCTTTTGGTTTATTACTCTTCTTGTGCTACGGAAAAACACTGCGGCAACAAGACTTCAGTTTTGGGCAGATGGTTGTTTGTGGTGGTGGTGGAGGAGGCAAAGCATTTTCATTGACTGTAATGCAAAACAGGATAGTATTTATGTGCTCCACTATTCCAGTTTCTCTTCTTACATTACTTGTCAACCTATAAATCACCAACGAAGGAATGAAAGTAATATAAGAGTAGGAAGGAGTAACCTTATGTGTATGCATCATCATCATGAAGCAACGTGGGCTATATTTTATGTGCACCTATACTCAACCGAACGTTTTACACATTGATCATAAATTCACAAAAATACACCATACTATATTATACATATTTTTATATATAATATTTTTAAAGGATGAAAACGTCATCGCAAAGGGGATGAATACAAGACCGTAGGGAAATACTTTTTGCGTGTGCGTTTAAAGTGACATTCTTGCTTTTCATAGAGGAATATAGGCACGTATGTGGCATTAGGCGCAGTAAGTTGTAGTTGTCGGGTTTGGAAATTTCGTGATAAGACCCTACTTACATTTGGAGTAAACCTGACGGCCCTTTTTTGCTTATTAACTTCGGAGAAAGGGGTAAAAATGAGATTTCTGTAGGATTTTCTATTGGGTTTTTAAAATTTAGGCAATATATTCATCTTTAACGATGGAATGCATTTTCCAGCAAGGATTTTACAAAAGGAATTGTTTGTTATGGATCACATGTGTCCAGAAGTAGACAAGTATACTTGTAATGCAATTTATAATTCAGAGTGTGAAATAGTATTTACATACATACATACACAAAGCCAATAAGTTACTCAAGAGTCAACAACATATTCGCTGAATCCATAAAAATATGCCGTGTACAATATCGTGACAATATCGTGGGTGGACAAATGCAGGCAGCGGAAGCATAAAAATAGAACGATCCAGAGGTATTACGATGGGTTTTCAGAAGCCTTTCTTTTCTTTGATATAGGAAGTAGCATGGTGGTGGGGATGAAAGAAAGGGGAAAAAGAGAAAGCGTGGAATCGTCTAAGACTTGTTTAATGGTGTAAACCATAGAGAAAATGCTTGACTTTAGCTTTTATGTGTATAGTAGTTTTGTATTGTGACGAAGAATGCCTAAAGCAACAGTTGGAAACTTGAGAAATGATGAATATATTGAAGAATGAGATGCTTATATATATAGGCATATGCTCACCTAAGCTGCAGTGCCTTCACATGATTATGGGAATCCTGCACTTACGACTTAAACTAGAACTAGAAAACTTTACCAACAAGCAAGTAAGTTTAAACTTATAACGGGTTTGGTTCCTGCAATCTTGACTTTTACATTTTTTGGTTAAGATTCCCTGTCAATTCCATTTTTATAAAATATATGTAATTCATTGATTATGCGTGTATTACATAATTTTATCATAGTATTGCAGCCATATCGATTACAATATGATGGCAGACAAAACTACTTTCACCATTTGAAAATCTTTGCATTCTACTATAATTAATACAAATTTGGTTTTACTAGAGACAAGCATTTGTAATTGTTCCAAACAAAAAAGGCTCATACGAATGAAAAAGTAATGGACTGTGAGCCAACAATAATGAAAACACACAGCAGGGTACATATTACGTTTTCTGTGAAAAAAAACCCAGGAAAAGTCGATATAAACTACCCCTTGTTTTCTCTGCTGAATTTTAATTAGATCACAACAGGTGTGACGTAAAAGTTTGGACGGCTTCCATGATGCTAAGCTTGGAAAAAGCCCTTTCCCTTTGTATTTTCACATGCAAGAATGCGAGCTTGCCCCACACGACATACACACGGTATATGCGTTCAAAGGCTTGACACCTAATACTTTCAAATACTCTACATTATATGTTTTTATAGACTAAAAGTTAGAGAGTATGTAGGTGTATAATGAATGAAAGATGGATAATGATGAACTTTAGAGTTTGATTTAATTATTACCATGATGGTCAGATCACATTAAAGTTTCATTTGCCGCAGTGGTGCGTACGTAGTAGTAATGGTATTTACCAATGATCTACTTCCAGGTAGCCAAGGGTGTATTAACTCAATTAATTTATAATTTTAATGACTAGAAGAAAAGTGGAGAGTGAAACACTTTTATTTCTAACAGGCAGTTTGCAAATCCCTAGGTTAGACGGCAAGGCTCCAATTTGTTTAGTTAAGACTTTCTTTCCAAGGAAAAGTCTAGCCAAAGTTTCTGGTCACAGTTTTATACCCCAGAAAATCCGATCCAACAACCTTCCTATATTAGGGTCATTGTATAAACACGTAAAGTACTTAAGTGAATATATGTATGTATGGATGTACTTTCAACCTAAAATATGGAGTATACGTAATATGCTACACATCTTTCTCCTTGAGTTCTGCATGTAAATTGCCATTTCTCCTGTTGCTCCTCTGAACCCTGCCTTTCCTTGAGGCAGTTCTAAAATCAAACGGAGAGAACACAAAGAAAAAGGATCTTTTCTGGCCTGTTGCTTTAGTGTGCGCGTTGCTGCGGTCTGCATGCCGAAATCTTGTTAGCTGAATCAGTAGGATATGGTTATATAAGATACATAGGATAAGTAAATACATATGTATGGCATGGCTGAAAGTTTATACAATTCATGCGGCCGGTGGTCAGCCACAGGGATGGTAGCTTATGTGGTTTAGGAGGTAAGTTAAGCCATCTTTCGTGGCTATACAAGTTTAATGTGGTAAAACTGAAGATGGTTGGAACTGGAAGGTCATGTAAACTCAACTCACTTACCTAATATCACTTGAGGCGGAGCTGAGAAAGTCCATTTAGCTAATCCGTTTTTATTTGATTTCGAGATTTGTTTACTCTTCTTGGACAATGTATTACACTTTCTTTCTGCCTAAACTACCTATACTTATATATGCTATATTATATAACATGAAATTGAGTCATGACGGTACACACACAATGTGCTCTGTAGAATGAACAGATTTAATGCTTCCGATGCGATATCTAGTTTTAACTAAAGATGTATTGGCTATGTCTGAGAAGGATAGCAATATAGCATCACTTTCACTGGCATGCCGTATGACTATGACTTTGCTAAATTTTATGCCAGTGCTAACTTGAGCAATATGACATCATGCGTTTGCAATATGCAGCTACCAGTACTGATTAGAATAGCCTATGTATACGTAACTTATAAGATATAATATTGGTTTTCCAATCCGTTCATTCACACGCAAACTTAAGTACTTCCTTACGTAAACCTTTGCTTCTAAATAGTCGAATTTTCATTCTCTGCATCCCAAGGTATTCTGTTCAACATATCTGACGTCTAACATACTAAATCTCCGGAACGATTCACACTAGTATGTGTATATAACATGCTTAAATTTATAAAGGAACAGACTATTTCATTCAAAATCTAGTCGGAATTCCATTCAGTTTAGTTTGGTATTTATAGTGTAACTTTGGAAAGATATATCATTAACGTAAAGCATTAAATAAAAATATCTAAACTATAATTTTTCTATAAGAAAGCAACAATATTTAAGCCTTAAACTTTGCTCAGGGTTTGCCCTCCATCTGAAAAGAATGCTGTGTTAACACTCCAAAAACAACAAAACTAAAAATCCTTGTTAATATAGTTCACTGCGTGTGAAAATACTTAATAAAACCTGACGCATTTATACATAATAATATCTTGACGTCAAGTAAAAAATATAAAATAGCTTTACAAACTTCTTTGGTGTATTTTTAGATTTCATATATGCATAAAGAAAGTTTTACAGCTATGAAAAGTACAGAGCAGAAGAAGTAAAGAAATATGTGTAGCAGTATGCTTTTGCATAAGAATTTATGACAGCGTCACCCACCTTTTACCCCTTTCGTAAACCTACAACAGCTCAAACCACATGCACATCTCTCTATGTATAAGTAAAATATAGAGTTCTAACTTGTACATTTAAATCTTTGCCTACAGACGTACTAATTTTTTTTAAACAAATGAGATAGAATATTAGATGCGACACTTGGCTGGCTACTCACATACAAGTTCATTTGCTTTACATTACTAGTTTTCACTTTCATATATTAAATAAAAACCCAGTCTATTTTCTTGTATGCAAAATGCCTACAAACAACTAGTTTTCTACTGGAGCTGGACTAACGTTGGGCTTTTTAATAATTTCAAAATCATTACATTCTGAATCGCTGTAAAAAAAATTCTAGGACCCTTTCACCGAATTATAATCTGTTACTGTTACACACATTAGTATAACAACTCGCTTTTGACAAGGGCAACTTACCGATTTACTAATACTTTTAAATACTCTATTGGCTATAAATTGCCCTGGAGTGCTTCAGCTTCGGTTTTTTGCTCATCGTCAGTATGCAACGGTTTAACTAAACATTAAGTTATATCAAGTAAGTATACAATTTGTACAAATGTGAAATGATCCAATTTTAATAATGTAGAGAGCTATTCTAGAGTTTTAAGGTTTTCATTCGAAGTAAATATTTGAAGTTCAACTGTAAATTACTATTCTGAATATTTTTCTGGAAACAAATGATTTTAGTGAAAGTGGGATGAGTTTGCTAAATGGGAAAAGTTGAGTTGAACAGGAAATGATGACAACTAAAAGACAATTGCACAGTGGTAGCCATCCAGAGATATATACGTAGTAATGGATGTTTGCTCTCTTCAGGACACAAGCAATTCTGCCTCCCATCAGCTATAGAGAAATGCAATAGCCTTAATGTATTATGTCTAGCGGCAACGGATTGCTAAAAATGTTTTATACCTCATTCATAACGCCGGATATATGTATAATACATAGGTCTACGTACGTACATAACTTTCCGTGATTTTTTTTGTTCACATTTATTTCAATGAATGGGAAAAAGCTTTTCTCTCCTACCTTTTCAAAAATTCAAAAGCTGCCTTATAGTGATATAAGACCACCCTAAAAAATCCATTGTAATATAACCGACCTGAGCTTTAGCTTTAACATACAAAAAGCGTACATTACGTGTATATACAACATTGTTGACATTGGATGACTGTTTTTTCATCAAGCTTATAATATAAACTAACAATTATTTCATGATATAAATATACAAACATATATTCATTATGTGTATAAAAATTCAGATATGAGTTGGCCAAAGCACTGTTTCAGCTTGTGAAGGAGTCCATGGTACAAAATTAAAATGGAATTTTCGCAATCTCTCTTAATCTACTCGTCTACCATCTTATACTGATTGTGAATTTTTCTTACTGACAACTTGTTTCCCGGTTTCATTATCAAATTGCTATATACCTACGAGTACGACCTACTTTCATAAAATAGTAATAACATGCAGGACCAAAAATGGACGCATTAATATAAAAGGTAAAAAATCTCAATACTTCATCTACTTATTATATGTATGTGTACATTGTGCTAGTAGAAATAAGGAAATTGTAGATAAGTAGATTGTATTATTAAGTACTAAACTTTGATAGTATACAAGGGGCTTGAACACCTGCGTGAATGTGTAATAAGGATGAAGTGATGAAGAAGATGAGTCTGGAAATCCTTTCTCATCAAATTTGAGTTGAAGGGAGCATTGGAGTGAAAGTGGGAGGATGTCTTACTAAAATTTTATTCTGTAATAGTCACTTTCGGATAAGCATATAATTCTGATGGTACAACACGTCAACACATATGGTTTCCTGCTGAAATGTTTTGGAATCTGATTAATTTCTTTCTTGCAATTTCTTGAAAAGATCCTGTTAGAAATACGAGATGTGTGGACTTTGTTCAAAACGAAGTCATAGAAAATAAGGAAGGGCTCGTAGAGTCAAAAGTATTGAGCGAGGCGTGTTTGCATTCTTGCAATGCGTGATAAGAAAAAAGAGATGAGAACGATAGAAGTTGAGAGTTCAGTTCAGTACTGTACGAGCGAACGAGTGAGAGTTCACTGTTTTTTACTGTGACTGTCAACCTATTGAGAAAATATACGTACGAATTAACTTCGTGTTAATTAAGTTGGAGTTGTCCATGAGGGACTTTGTTTCGAGCTTTGATTGATAAGCATTGATAAATTAAAAACAATTAAATATATTGTGGTGAATAAAAGTTGAGAACGGGAGTTTACGTTATAAAAATATAATTTCAACTGTGTTTTATCCATCATTTATTTCCAAGCCTTTCATTTAATTTAAGTGGGATCCATATTCCGGTTAGTTAATTGGTAATCCCAACATTTTGGTGACCCCGACGTGATAGTTAGTAGTGATTGTGCTTGGATAGTCAAGATGGAGGCGTTGAAAAGAGCAAGAAGACCAGTTAAAAGGGAGTTCGAGAACTACCTCAACGAGCTGGGAATTTTGTTGAATGCAGATCCTATGGATAAAGATCAAATAAACGTCAAATTTAAATTATTTTTTGATGTTTTCGAATGTTTAAAATCCCATAATTCTGCTATTATAGAACAGATGACGGTTGATGACATTGATGTGGATGATGAGAACAAGGAGTTGGATGAGGTGAGAGATATCAACTTCCGAGGAGAGTCCATGTGTCAGCTGGCTGGAAAGCGAATGGCTTCCCATCCACAGCAAAACGCTGAAAGCGTCATCGGGGCCAATGCCAGTTTTGAGACGAGCAGATTTCGAAACTTCAAGCTTCCAGCAGTGCAGCTAAAAAGTTTCAGCGGCGAAATAAAAGATTGGCTGGGATTCTGGGCACAATTCCAGAAAATCCATGAGGACCCACAGATGACGGGAAGTGAGAAATACTTCTATTTGCTGCAGTACGTTGAACCGAAAACTGATGCTTACGAGATCGTATCTGGGTATCCTGCTTCTAATGAAAACTACGAGGTCGTCATTGAAGCCTTAAAGAAACAGTATGGGAATGAAGACATGCTATTGCAAGTTTACATCAGAGAAATTTTGAGCTTAGTTATCTCCAATGTCAATTCGAAGGAGAAACTACCCATGAAGAACCTTTTTCTGAAGCTAGACTCTCACTTACGAGCACTGAAGACGTTGAAGTTAGAAAAAGCTGACCCGGCGACTTGGCTTTTCCCATTGGTGGAGTCTTGTCTACCAGAAGCGATACTGTACAATTGGCAGAGAAGCCCAGAGTCATCCTACGACGGCAAAAATGACAACCCTCCAAAAACAAGACTTGACCTCTTGATGGCCTTTGTTGAGCGTGAGGTGGAGATACGTCAGAGAATCAATCTCACAAAAAGTTTTGCAAACCAACAAAAGGGAGATACGACCGAAAGAAAGTCGACGACCAATGAGAAGAGACCAGAGAAAAGAACTCCTGTACCAACGCTGTCGTCATTTCACAATAGTGAAAGAAAAGTGTGTTGCTTCTGTGATAAAAATAACCACGAATCTGCTAAGTGTTATTATGTCAAGACGATGTCATTCGAAGAACGAATCAAGGTCCTGAAAGATAAGGGGCTCTGTTTCCGTTGTACGGGGAAGCATTTAGGAGCTACGTGTACGAGTAATCTGCAGTGTGAATTATGTAGGGGACGACATTTGACGGTGCTTTGTAGAGGAAGCAATAGACAAGATGTAAGGGGATCAACTGGTGGAGCGAAGAGAGACACTAGATTCCATCAAGGCCCCTCAAATAAACGATATTCAATTAATGAAGTTGGGGATGTAGGTGGATCAATTGTGAAAACCCCCAAGATTGATGGAGACCGACAAAACGTGAAGAACACGACTTCAAGTTCTAATGTTGAATGTATAAGCGAGGTTGCTCTCCAGACTTTACTAGTACGTGTGAATTGTGGGAATGAGAAGCGAGTAGTTCGTGCCTTTATAGACAGTGGATCACAACGTAGTTACATCCTAAAATCTACAGCAGAAGCCTTCAGTCTGAAGCCAGTTGGTGTTGAACAAGTGGTCCATTCACTTTTTGGTGGAGCAAAAACTACAGCAGTAACTCATAACAAGTATGAGATTGACATAGCCTCATTACAAGGGGATTTTGAGAAAAGATTTGAAGTCCGTGACAGTCAGAAGATTTGTGGAGCCATGCCAAGAGTTTCTAAAAACTACCCAGATATTTTGAGGGAGTTAAAAGCGAAAAACGTGAGATTGACTGATGTTGACGAAGATAAGATGAGAGTAGAGCTGTTAATTGGGGCAGATGTATATGCAAAGATATTGACGGGCAAGATTGAAAAGCTGAGATGTGGGGCCGTTGCTGTTCACACCGAACTTGGGTGGACTTTAATGGGGAATGTATCAACAAGTGAAAGAGAGAGCGTTGCGAGTTTATGCATCAACATGTCAGTTCAAGATTCCAACATCACAAAGCTATGGGAGTTGGACGTCATTGGGATTGAAGATCCTAAAAACGAGAAAACTGAAAAACAAAGACTGGAGCTGGAGATCCAGAAGTTTAATGAAAATATAACACGAGAAGAAGACGGTCGTTACGTGGTGAAGTTGCCTTGGAAGAATAATTTGTCCTTCCTTCCAACTAATCGTCCTGTGGCGTACAAACGATTGCAATCAGCAAGCAAGAAGATTAATGATGCAGGACTGTTTACGGCGTATAATTCAATATTTCTTGATTGGGAGAACGAGGGATTTATAGAACGTGTTTCATTGGAGTGTGATGCAGAAGTAATCCACTACCTTCCACATCGACCTGTCATTAAGGATAGTATGACTACACCAGTGAGACCAGTATTTGATGCCTCGTGCTGTGTTGGAAAGTCACCCTCCTTGAATGACTGTCTATTCACAGGCGAGAATAACGTAAAAGCTATTCCCGACTTACTCCTACGATTCCGTGAGAAAGTGATCGCCTTCGTATCCGACATTCGTAAGGCGTTTCAAATGATTGGCATTGACATCACTGAACGAGACGCTATGAGGTTCCTTTGGTGGAGCAACGAGAATATGAATGAAATAGTGGAGTTTAGGCATGCTCGAGTCATGTTTGGGGCAACGTGTAGTCCTTTTATTTTGGGAGCTGTGTTATACCATCATCTTACCCATCTACCATCAGAGAAACGAGACGTTGGAGCCAAGCTGTTATCTTCGCTATATGTGGATAACTGTGTGAGCTCAGAAAATACGGTGGAAGAGTATTTAACTTTTCGAAGAGAATCAACAGAGCTATTGAAGAGTGCAAAGATGGACTTACGTTTGTGGATGTCAAACGTAGATGAGTTTGAAGATGAAAGCACCCACGTCCTATCAGTATTGGGATTGCAGTGGGACCGTAAGAGAGACGAGTTTTTTGTGGAAGTGAAAAAAGTCACTGTGCCAGCAAAGATATCTAAACGCTCCGTATTATCAGCAGTACAGAAAATATACGATCCAATCGGATTCACGACGCCTGCAGTTTTGCCAATGAAGCTATTATTGCAACGAGTGTGGATTCAAAAATTAAGGTGGGATGATGAACTACCTGACGATGAGAAATATTCCTTTTTGAGATGGTGTGACGAGATTGAGGATCTGGGGAAAATACGAGTACCACGATTGTCAACGGCGGGAGTGACTGACCGTAGTAAATGGTCACTTCACACCTTTACAGATGCGAGTGGAGGCGCTTATTCTGCTGCTGTTTTCTTACGTGTTGAAACTGAGAATAATGTTGAAGTGAACCTGTTGGCAGCAAAGTCTAGAGTGGCCCCCATCAAATCCCTCACGATTCCGAAGTTGGAGCTAATGGGATGCTTGATTGGGAAACGGTTAGCTGAGTCTGTGAAGAATGCACTCCAGCTGCAAAATGTGAACGAGTATTTTTGGTGTGATTCCACGACAGCATTAGCGTGGATACGAAGAGACCCTGAGTTATGGGGCACGTTCGTTGCCAATCGAACTAAAGAGATACGTGAGGGGGTAGCTGCGGAGAAGTGGAGACATGTTCCGGGAACGATGAATCCTGCCGATCTTCCATCCCGAGGTTGCCTTCCCTCTAAATTATTATTATCAAAGTGGTGGACGGGACCTGTATGGTTATACGAGCACGAAGAAAAATGGCCCACGACGAATGAAGTATTAGACGAAAATGAAATCTTGAAGGAGCAGAAGAAGTCAGCAACCGTGACGTTGGATTTGACTAATCTGTCTGTTTTTGAGTACGTGAAAACTAAACATCCGTTTTCAAAGCAAATTAGGATTCTGGGATGGGTCAGACGGTTCCTGCACAACAAATTTGTGAGGAATATTGAGAAGAGAATGAGAGGAGGTTTGACAAAGGGAGAGTTGAGCCGAGCTGAGCTCATTTTGATCCGTGACCTCCAGCGTGAGAATTTTCCCAAGGAGGAAAGAAATAAACTGAGTGGTCTTCAAGTAACCGAGGACCATTGGGGAGTACTGAGAATAACAACTAGATTGACATACCGTGATGATTCCTTCAACTTTAAGAGTCCCGTGCTACTTCCAAGAAAGGGAGAGACAGTGGAGCAAATAATAAGAGAAATGCACGAAAACTATTGTCACGCTGGTGTAGGATTCCTGGTGACTAAACTGAGAGAAAAGTATTGGGTGCTGAAGGCACGTCATACCGTGAAGAGAGTTATCTCAAAGTGCCAGCGATGTCGGAGATACTCAGCGAAGCCGGTGATCCCGGAAGCTGCTCCACTTCCGTTGGACCGAGTCAAAGACGCAGAAGTTTTTGAAGTTGTTGGAGTGGATCTTGCTGGACCACTTATTCTGAAAAATGCGAAGAAGGTGTGGATAGTGATCTTTACCTGTGCTGTGTATCGTGCCGTCCACTTTGAACTTGTGAATAATATCAGCACGAAGGCTTTCATCAATGCATTGGGAAAGTTTGTTGAAATATTTAGACGTCCGTCCGTTATCTATTCGGATAACGGAACGAATTTTCGTGGAGCCGACAATCTTTTCAAGAGGATAGATTGGGACACAATTAAAAACGAAGAGAACACTTCCAAAATAATGTGGAAGTTTAACCCTCCGACATCAAGTTGGTGGGGAGGCTGGTGGGAAAGATTAATCCGATCTGCGAAGGACTTATTACGAAGAACAGTTGGGAAAAAGAGCCTAAAATTGTGTGAGTTGACGAGCGTGTTGAAAATTGTGGCAGAGGTCATGAACGGAAGACCGCTGACGTACGTGAGTGAGGATCCTTTGGATCTTGAGCCATTGACTCCTGCGCTGTTCATACACCCATTTGGAAGCATCAACTTCCCTGAGAGTGGAGCGAGTGAGTCCGAGAAATTAAGAATTCGTTACAATTATGTAACTACGTTAAAGAAAGAATTGAGGGAACGGTTCCGGAGAGAATATCTTTCCATGCTGGTGAATCGACGCCCGAAAAAGACGACACGAGGACTAAAAGTGGGGGAGCTTGTACTAGTTGGATTTGACAATCTTAAACGTATCGAGTGGCCTTTAGGACGAGTAGTGGAACTAGTTCATGGGACGGACGGATTCATTCGAGTCGTTCGCATACGAACACAACGAGGCGAGATAACGAGATCAGTGCAACGGATATTTCCTCTGGAAATGGATACCGAGCCTGAGACTGAACGCGTAATACGTGAAAAGGAGTTACGGACACGGAAGGTTAAGATACCTTTAAGGCAGGGAAGGGTTTAAACCTTTATTGTTCAATTAAGAACACTTGTGGAAGGTTTTTAAACCTTTATTGTTCACTTAAGAACACTTGTGGAAGGTTTTTAAACCTTTATTGTTCACTTAAGAACACTTGTGGAAGGTTTTAAACCTTTATTGTTCAATTAAGAACACTTGTGGAAGGTTTTAAACCTTTATTGTTCAATTAAGAACACTTGTGGAAGGTTTTAAACCTTTATTGTTCAATTAAGAACACTTGTGGAAGGTTTTAAACCTTTATTGTTCAATTAAGAACTTTTACGGCACGGAAGGTTTTTAAACCTTTATTGTTCAATTAAGAACTTTTACGTCACGGAGGCTAGAAACCTCTACGGGACAATTGAGAATACTTACGACACGGAAGGTTAATACACCTTTATGAAATAATTAAGAACACGAACATTTACGGTGGCCAAATGGGACTCCCTTAGTTTTTATTAGTTGGGGGTTGTATGTGCGTTTTTACCCTCCATTTTTTATTTCCGGTTAGTCGGAGGGGTTTTCCCACATACCCACATAGACGAGAATTAAATTAAACAACTCCCGTTATTTAATTGGCGGGAGTGATGTTAGAAATACGAGATGTGTGGACTTTGTTCAAAACGAAGTCATAGAAAATAAGGAAGGGCTCGTAGAGTCAAAAGTATTGAGCGAGGCGTGTTTGCATTCTTGCAATGCGTGATAAGAAAAAAGAGATGAGAACGATAGAAGTTGAGAGTTCAGTTCAGTACTGTACGAGCGAACGAGTGAGAGTTCACTGTTTTTTACTGTGACTGTCAACCTATTGAGAAAATATACGTACGAATTAACTTCGTGTTAATTAAGTTGGAGTTGTCCATGAGGGACTTTGTTTCGAGCTTTGATTGATAAGCATTGATAAATTAAAAACAATTAAATATATTGTGGTGAATAAAAGTTGAGAACGGGAGTTTACGTTATAAAAATATAATTTCAACTGTGTTTTATCCATCATTTATTTCCAAGCCTTTCATTTAATTTAAGTGGGATCCATTTTCCGGTTAGTTAATTGGTAATCCCAACAGATCCATATATATTATGTAAATATACAAATGAATATGAGCGAATTTGAGTCTATCCGTCACTGTAAATAAAACCATACATATTATATTTCTAATTTTTGACCATTTGCGTTAAACAATTTTTTTGCATTATAGAAATTAAAAATGTAGCTTTTTAGGAAGTGAATTTTGAATTACATGACATGAAAGTTACAACCCCAGAAATAAAAGTGTGGTGGATTGATTTACTTAGGTTAAAATGGGCTGTGAAATTTCAAATTCTATCACACAAACAAATAAGGTACACGGGTGAAAGCTACGGGAAACTAATTTAGAAAAATATGTGTATCATGAGATGATATACGTAGTAGGTGTAGTGAAATTTTCAACTTTGAATCTTTAGAGTTTTACAAAGTTGTACATAGTTGACTAGATATCCTCTGTAATGATAGCAGGTATTGCTTTGGGATAATTATATTAACTATGCTTGTATCTTGGTATGAAGGAGACTACGGTTTGAATTTAAAGCACCCCACTGTGACCTCTTAATTAATAAAACTTTCATCTGGAACTAATTCATTAAGTGAACGAGTAAGAGATGCATGAAATGCGAGTTTTGCAGTTAATACACTAGTCTACCATTTGAGAACGGATTTCTTAGTACTTTATGAAACGGACTCCAGTCTTTTCTTGCCGGTCGAGTTCCAGCATGCAACCTGACAGTTCTGTCTAACTGTTATGGAACGCAGAGTGGAAAAACAGGACTAAAATCTATTTGGATTTTATACAAGAGTTTAATTCAATTGTGCAAGAAAGGATGATGATATATCCGTTGTTGCAAGGGAAAGCAAAACGTGTCTCAAGATGCCCATGTTTTGTAATGGCTGTCGTTTGAGTTTCCCTATGAGCTCGTAAATACATTGTGCTCTCGTACATACCGAGAAGAATTATTTTGTGTTTTTCCACCTTCCCATCTTGAAGGATCGTTCGTGTATTTCAAATAATACTCGGATCAGCTAAGCCTGAACAAGTCGGGGTTACATTTCACTCTTTTCACTTTCGTTTTATCTAGGTATCATACCGCCCCGTGTACTACAAAATTGGTTAAGACAAGTTGTTTAGCTACTTGTTCCGGTAGTTCCTAAAACTTATGATTTAGTGATAATAATACAAGAATAGACAAACATGTAGATAGTCATTTCTCTGACTTTTCATCTTTGGGAGTGCGAGTACGGTAATAGGTGAAAGGGAATTATGAATATTTTTATCGTACATTAAATTAGAACAATCGTTTTGCAGGAAGTATTCCAGTTTAGACCAGAAAATGTTAAGTAAGCATTACTTTAAATTCATATACGAAAAATTAGCGTTCTTTTGTTCAGATGGAACTTTGCTCGGTGATTGCTCACATATACAACATTCAGAAGAATGCAATTTGCATTATACACTGACCTGACCGACTCATTTTTATCATCGAATCATTGTATTAGGAAGGATAATGAAACAGACGCAGTGAAGTTTGTTTTCTTGTGGGCATGCATAAAGACTGAATGCTGAATCAAAACTTTCTCTCAGACTTTCCCCCGTTGTTTGCTTGGGAGTCACTAGATAAGTCACAGAGACGGTATAGGGTGTCATGCAATGCAATTCATCTAAATCTATGCAACAACGTGTGGAAATGGACTTTTTCTCCTATTCTAAGCCGTGGACTTAGCGTTTTATATACTATTTGTAACTTGTTTTTCTTACCCTTTCCATGCTTGGTATTATAGGAGGGTGGATGAGTGATGTGAAATTTGATATCGGATACAGCTGAACGTTTCTCAACGTTGATTTAAATGCATTTAGAGAATTACATGAATGTTCAAAGAATTTAATGTCTGGCTTAGTGGAATTAGTTAATTACGCCCCCTGTCAGCATTAAGTTAATTTCCTGTTCTCCCTTTCGATTTATTCTACCTACGAGTGTATGTATGTATTAACAAGCTTTGTTTCAATATACCATCACACGGTGAATTAAATCGT
Organism: Orchesella flavescens; assembly: GCA_964034955.1. Taxonomy (NCBI): domain Eukaryota; kingdom Metazoa; phylum Arthropoda; class Collembola; order Entomobryomorpha; family Orchesellidae; genus Orchesella; species Orchesella flavescens. The sequence goes on from OZ035955.1 coordinate 22,221,170, forward strand.
TGTAACTGATGTAGTCATCGGGTTAACCATATTATTTGAGATCATTCCTTATTTAATAGATGTGGATGTTTATAGTCATCTTCGAGAACCAGAAGTTTAACCATTAACTCAATCTCCTCTTGAAATACATAGTAAGCTCATTTTATATTACTTTTCAAAATGAATTTTTCTTAGAAAGGCTTATCATCTAACATACTATAGTTTGTTAATGAGTAGCTGTACGTTGGACTGACAAACAGTATTATCAATAACGTACCAACTTGTATTGAGGGCTAATAAAATAGGTAAATGAAAATAAAGAAAGTTTTCCACTACTACATATAATGTCATCTTCATTGAGATTACTTCGGATTTGTCCTGCTGCTTTTACTTCATACCGAAAACTGTGTGAAATGCCCAGAAGTTGAAGAGATACGATGCGTAGTGTATATCGTGTAATTGTACGTGTCAGCTACACTAACACAAAAATACGAGTGTCAAGCAATTTTAAATTAAATTCCCCCAAATTTCCCGTATGATCAAAGATGAACTGCGGATTAGGACTTTTTCCGTTGATAACCATCTATTTATCTTAAAAAGTAATTTTGCACAACAGGACTTTATCATTTATTTTGTTTGTACCATTATTATATGTTAGGAAAATGTCGGTTTTAGGGTGTGGGCTTGAATGAACTCTAGAACGGCTCTAACTATATGCTTTAATGCATGATTTAGTATAAAATGACGCAGTTGTATCATGTTACCCATAGTCCATACACCATGCCATAGCCCATCCTTATTGCTAAAAAATTATTGTATTATATCCATGATTTTTATTACATAGCTCCAAAAAATAAAACTTCTTTAAATGGTAGTTAACATGTGACTGTTGTGACTACTATCAGAAATATTTATACGATCAAATCCGTGCAAATAGATGATGAAGTGTATATGCGTTATTATGATTTTTTAATTTAATTAAGTGCGTTGCATGAGTATCACTCATAAAGCAACAAACCCGAAAGTATATGCTAATATAAAATGAAAAAAATATTTATTTATTTTTATTCTTCAATGTAGATAACAAACAACATAATTCCGACTGTACACCAGAGAAAACTTATTTCATAACATTCGTATAAGCATAGTTGTACAATTTCACCTCACCCTTCTTCACACACTTCTCACCCTTTGTATATTGGATTGTGGAATAAGTTAAAGGCAAAGGAACCTTAGCTAATAAGTACAGTCAAAAACTAATATTAGAAACTTGACGAATAGAACACAGGATCAAATAAAAATCTTCACTTTTATTCCTTTCTTCTTAACATATTCTTAAAGATAAGCAGGATAGTGAGTTTACATACTAACAAATGTTGCAATTGCTGCTTATAGTGATTTCATAGAACAATATTGAATATATAATTTGTTTTGAATAACTATATACTATGACATGAATAAACTACACTAAACTTAGAAATCACATTTTGAAGCTATACATACACATGTACTTGTATAATTTACATCGATGCAGTTGATCAGAATTAATAATTAGTTTCAATAATTTATGTATTTAAACATTTAAATTGTTTGGCTTGTGTTATAACCAACAACAATCGATACAAATTGCTGACAGTGTACACAAAGAAAGGCAGTAGTAACTTGGCATGCATTGTGTAATTTGTTAAGTTGTATTTCAAACAGATGTAGTGACAACTGGACCTTGACCATGAGTTTTCCGCATTTGCATCACAAGTTGATTTGGTATCTCTGCCAAGACTTCTTTCGCCAAAAACGCTTTAGTTTCCAATTGGTTGCTCCCGTACAGAGAAATGAATTTTTGAAGTTCTGAGAAAACAACGTAATATTATACCTTTCTCGTGTGTATCTTCGATTACTTATAATTTTGTCATCTTATTTACGCTCTTGTAAGTACTATGCAGTAAATGCAAGTTAAAAGTAAGTAATAATATGTAAGTTCATTTTAAAAGCTCAAAAAGAGAACTGCTTAATTTCAACGAAAAGTTGTTTTGTATATTTCTTGAGAGTCAATAGTCAGTTGTACCAGAAGTAATGAGCAATAAATTTACCTCTACTTATTCCACTGCCATAAAATTAATACTTTAATATATTCTAAAATCTAAAAACTGTTAGTAGCTCAGGTGTTTTAAAAATTGATTTGGCATAATATACGATTTACTTCATTCGTTTATCTATTACTCTTAAATAGTTACAAGTTACCTAATAAGTGAGAGATGAAAGTTTAGTCTAAAATTTAAAAAATAATCCGGACATACAAACGTTTACGTGCCCCGCAAAGTTTATAGACTGCAGAGTTAATACTGTAGTAAAGAAGCGAACCACATGATAGTCTAAATTAAGTTTAAGCATCAACAATGTTTAAAACGACGAATAGTAGGACAAGACAAGAACAAGCTTGCTCGGCAAAGCGACACCACTTATACATTACACTACGTTTTGCATAAAAGTAAACGGTAAAAAAATACAACGACATGGAATTTTAATAGTTCAGCTGGAAAACAGATGTCAATAAAAGTATTTCGATTAATTTCGAATAACTGTTATGTATTCTTAGTCGATTTGTTCATTTTCGTTGCCCAGTTTTGGCCAATCTCCTCCTTATCCACCAAACTAACTGATCTGGTACTTCAGCTAACACTTCTCTAGCAAGATTTACTTTGCTACTAACTTGAGCTACTTGAAAATGAGATCCATAAGAGGGAGTCAAAAATTTCTGCATTTCTGAAAAGATAACACATACAAAAGAGCTTATGTTTGAAATCGCGACTTTTAAATCACTTCCTGATTCACGAGACACACAAAAAGTGATACAATAGTTTGGGTATTTTATTTTTATTTTGGTAGAGAGAAAAAATTAACTACGCATAAATTCGAATAAAAAATTAACACGATATAAAGCTGCTACTGTGTTACTGAATGTTAACCTCATTCATCTTTCAAAAAAGGTTTGTCATGCACGGCATGCACCAAAAAATATACACAATATATTAAGGATGTAGCCAAAAGAACAATACTACCATAATCATAATGTCCCAATTAACAATACATATTGCAAGCTTAAGTTTTGAAGTAATCTAACGAATAAAGAAGCAACCAAGCTTTGATGACTGATGATGATATAGGCAAAAATTGCAAAAAAATTAATAATACATGTTTTACTGTAGAAAGATGAAAATAGATTAATCATACCAACAAACTGAACAATATCTCTAACGGCAGATCGACCGTTGTGGCGCAGCAAACGACCGTCGCTATCAAGGAACTCCATTGCGGAGAAATCTTCAGTTCCCACACCAATAATAATAACAGACATTGGTAACACGGATGCGTTAATTATGGCTTCTTTAGTGGCATCCATATCTGTATAATAAAACGCCTCGTTAAATTAGAATGATGATATCGTTAATAATAATAATAGTTAATGTAGGTAAAATGTATAGTACCAACCGCAAATAATTCCATCGGTAATAATAAGTAAAACAAAATAATTTTGCCCATCTTGATAGGATGCAGCAAACTGGGCAACATGGTTTATAACTGGAGCAAAATACGTCGGACCTGCAAGTTAGCAAAAGGGTTGGTAAAATAAATGCTTCAAAAAACAAACTGCTACTGTTACTTAATTCGTCACAAACACACAAATTACCATATAACTGAACGGTGTTGAGAGAATGATAGTAAGCTTGCAGAATGCCAGATACGCCTTCACAAAACGGGTTTTGTGGATTTCCATTCAAAAAGAATTGATGTGAAACGACTTGACTTGGAGGTACCCGGGCGCCAAAACTGAAAGATAAAATTGTATAAATAATAACTTATATTCTCCATAAAATTGTTCTTAAATTTACGGTGCTTAGTTTTCACCCAAGAGCAGGAAAGAGTTTGTCCGAATCATAATCCTGAATTATTTCCCCTGTGAAATGAATGTTAATCCAAACGATGAAAAATTGAATACCATAAGACGCAAGAATGCATCAATGCCACATAAATTATTATTATATGATACAATAATACCGACAGCTTTGATAGCAAGTGAATATTGGTTGTCCGCTTGTGAATGTCTGTAATGCAAGCTAGTTTGGTTACTGGGATCACCTACAAATTTCATAAAAAAAACAATAGATAAATTAATTGGTGTATAAAATAAAGTAGAGAAAGAAGCTAAAGAAACTACCATTTGAAGCAGTAAAATCAACAGCCACAGTGAAATGAAGTTGTACTCCACTCTGAATATAATCCAGAACGACTTTTCCTCTTCTACTCTGATCCATTCAATAGTTAGAGTTCCGGAATTCGAATAACTTTTCTTTTTCTCTCGTTTTCTTTGGATTGATCACCATGAACGTTGCACTGCTAGCCTTCACCTCTAAAAGTGAAAATATGGGATAGTTTAGTCATGATTTAAAAATTACACACTATATTTTACAGAGAGCATAATATAAAACATTTACTTGATTGAATCTCAGTATAAGTGGTTTCGAATTCCCCGATGAAATCACTTGACCCATTCATTATCCCAGTCCCACACTTGGGAATCTCAACGGTCGGTC